>BHDV01011833.1:121841-270869 GCA_005406045.1 Adoxophyes honmai
CTTACCCCTGCCCTGCCCCTGAATTTCTCTTCCCCCACCTGATCTTATATTACGTTCGTAAAAAATGTGTGCGCCCTCTTAACAGACTAAAAAGTCCGTCGCGGATAGTCTGTCGTGAGGCCTAATTACACTGTATATCCGTGTGGTATCGGTTTTAGAATAAGATCTTCTTCGTGACTAAGCAAATATATTGAGGTGTAGGGGACAACTACAAAGTTTTAACTACGATGAGGTAGGGTAAACGTCCCTGTGCTCGACACTGACCCAATACTTGGCACTTGCAACCTTATGTCATAGTAAGACAGGTGACAGATGGGTGTCATCTACTGGGCGTTGAGGCGTCGAACATTGGTACTTTTACCTTATAACAGTGACAAACTGTCGCTAAAAGAATACCTTAACCTATTTCCTCAGTCATTACGACCTCTTATGTGTTACTGATCCTGTGTGGTGGGATAGAATACCACCTCTCCATTTCTTGCGTGGATGTAAAAGGCGACTAAGAAAATTGGTATGCTTTATGCGACAGGCTACCAACCTGTCACTATTATATTTCTTCCATCTATTCTCAAATCTAAAATTATGCTAGAAGCGGCTCCGAGTAGAAGTAGTAATTGTTTTGTCTATGTCACGTTTATGCTCTGCCTACCCCATTCGGGAAGCCGTGTATGTATTTAGAATGGTACCTCTCCATTCCTTCGTCGATGTACCATCGCGAACCGGGATTGTTGACCCACTTACCTATGTCTGTAACTTGGTCGTGTTACTAATCCAATAGCTGACATCTAGTCGGTCACATCGGTCATTGATTGGTCCAAATTGCAAGTGGCAAGTGGCTCAACAATCCCGGTTCGTGATTACTATTACGACATCCACGGAAGGAATGGAGAGTCGTTCTAAACCAGACGTCAGGCCACTAATTAACCTTTAATTGCAGCTAATTAATATCTCGCGCGATAAATTGTTCAATTAAAGTTAACCGGTAGCATTTGCCTGACATATAGCGCTATAAGGTGTACAGGGAAATACTCTCTGAGGCACTAGCTAGCTTATATTTCAGGTGATATAAGACAAATCACATAATTGGGCGTAGGGACGCGCCGAACGGAAGTATCGATAATCGATAAAACCAATTATTCAGTGGCAAAGGAATACATACATAACATCACGCCTGTATTCCCAATAGTGATAGGCAGAGCACACAAAACGCTACATAGACAAAACCATGACTATTTCACGTTTCGTGGCCACTTATAGCATATATTTTTTGGTTTCAAGGTGGCAGGTACATGACAGGTTGCTAGCCTGTCGCCTGAAATGTACCAAAACCTATATCCTCAGTCGCCTCTTACGACATCCACGGAAGAAATGGAGAGGCGTTATTCTAATCCCGACACCACACGGGATGACTCACAAAGGCATACATTCACGCCTGTATTCCCAAATAGGACGAGCGTATGAAACACTACATAGACAAACCCATGACTATCTTAGGTTTCTTAGCCACTTCTAGCTTAATTTTAGGTATACAGGTGGAAGAGGTATAATAGTGACAGGTTTTAGCCTGACGGCTGAAACATACCTAAACTTATTTCTATAGTTGTATCTTACGACATCCACGGAAGAAACGGAGAGGTGCTATTCTAAAACTGATTCACACGGTAGATGGTGTTGGAGGGTGGTGGTTTCAATCAATGATAGTTGATTATATTACATATATGAAGAATTTACTGACATTACAATGCTAGTTCATTAGAATCAATCTACCAAAGTAAAAATATTGATAATTATTTAAAAAAAAAGACATTAAATTAGCAATATCTTAAAAGTATACTATTTACAGAATGTTAATTCTCGACTTTATAAATAAATTATCGAAAGCGCCGTACATGTCCCCATAACATTTGCAGAGTTCCCTCGATTTCTCCAAGATCCCATCATCAGATCCCGATTTAGTACCAACTGGACTAACTGAGAAACCAACGGGATCTTTTGATAAAAAAAAGGAAATCGGTTCATGGTTTTAGGAGATACAAACAAACAAAAAAAATCGAATTGAGAACCTCCTCCTTTTTTGAAGTCGGTTAAAAACAATTTAACATAACCGACTGCGATTTTAGAAAAATAACTCTTATCGATATTTTCAATAATCCTCCCAGCCCTAGTAATTCATTGAAGGTGACAAACGAACCAATTGCAACTTAACGCGACCGCGTCAAGACACAAATTAGATTGCGTCCATCACGACTTATTTCACACAAAATACGGCGTCGGAACTATAATTCAAACGCCTACGCCATTAGTCGCGTTTTTAATTTGATCTGCTTTTAAAAGCAAAAGTATTAAGTAGTTACTATACACTTATTGTTTTCATTCGCATTTTATTGAATGGTTATTTTTACAATCGTCGTGTATTTTCACGATCGTAAAAACAAACATCAATATCGAGTCGTAACGTAACAATTACACTATTGCGAGCGCACACGTTCCGAACGTCGGTCACCGAACGTCGAATTTACGCAACACAAAGTCGCGCATGGTGCGTACGTCAACCGCGAATAAAGAAAACGGTAGTCGGCAACACAGGAATATGCGCGAGAAAACATGCGCGCGGAATAGCCACCTGTCACTTTCCAACGCCTTTAATAAGAGAGTGACAGGTATAGTCTATCTCGCATCTCTACTCGCGCCTTGCTGTTAAGCCCGCTGTAACAACACAGCAAAATGCGCGATACGACATGCATCACGAATGCCACCTGTCCTTGTCTAACGTTAGAGAGTGACAGGTAGACTATCTCGCGTTGATTTATGTTAAGCTGTTTAGGTGACAGCGTTCGGCTGGCAATCTACTGTAAAAACGACATTTGTTGACCGAAGTAGTTTGGAACACATACGACAAACGCATTGGTCCGAATAGGGATGATGACAGGGTTAAAAATATATCATTCTAATTAGTCCGTAAGTTAGATTATGGAAAAAAATTAAACACATATTTTTTAGTTTATCAAATAATAAACTTCGACATAGGTACAGATCAAAAATGAGTACAATTTTTACTGAAACGTGAAGTCACGCGAAACTTTTAGGCTCTGTATTATCGTCATTATTCGTCTGTCAAATAAAAGAAAAAATATGGGTACAATATTTTTTCGTAGTCTATCTGACGACTAAATAGTTTTTTCTAGCCATCTAGCCTATTGTCGCCGAACGCTGTCCGAGTCGGCCTGACTCGCCGATAGCAGCCACTACGTTCACACTTGTGACACGCGATCGTCTCAGTGTAATTATCCCTCGTGAATTGCCACTACCACGCCTCGCGCCGAAAGGTTCCGACCTCGTCGATTAAAACCTCGACAATTAAATCTCGTCGCGCCCACAAACAAAACCAAGCGGCCAGCTATTTTGAAAACGTTTTCATGCTCCGTTTTAGAACAGAAGACCACAATTAGTATCGGTTGGTCACACCTCGGCATTCTCCTTTATAATTCAACGTTAACCGATCCGCGCTCTCTCCAACCTACAGGATTACACCTTAGAGTCCTTTTTGGTGTAACAACTCGACTACTGCCCTAGTAATTAGCCAACGGTTGGTGTTTGCGTTCAAACAGCGTCATTTGTCATTTGACGCGGCGGGACCTAATTTATTCGACTTATTTATTTTGAAAGTTATTTATTTAAGGAAAAGTGGCAGTTAATCACATATGAGGAGATTTTATTTACGCGCCAGGGCTTTGATGTCGAGGGAAGCGTCTAATTAAGGTGAAAGAGGGTGAATTGCGAGCGAGATTGTACTTACTAAATATTTACGCTTTGCAAGCAATGTCTTATAAGTTTAAACTCTTTTGTGTTATGCGTACCTGGTATGATCGCGAAGAGAATGGACGGAAAAAGATTGATAACCGGCCAAGTGCGAGTCGGACTCGCGTATGAAGGGTTCCGTACTAATCATCGCCCAATCACATCTTACTAATATTATAAACGTGAAAGTTTGTGAGTATGGATGGATGGATGGATGGATGGATGGATGGATGGATGTTTGTTACTCCTTTACGCAAAAACTACTGAATGGATTTTGATAAAACTTTACAGTAATAGCTTATACATCAGAATAACACATAGGCTACAATTTATAAATATTTTTTTTGAATTTTCCAAAATATGACGATAAGTGTCGAGAAAGTAGGAAAAAATCTACTTTCTGCTGGCTATTCTGGCGGGCGCTTCCTACTAATAATTCCAAAATCTCTTCTGTGTTAGCCCGAATTTAACGCGTGCGAAGCCGCGGGCAAAAGCTAGTACTATATAATTTCAAGTGTTCTGTCACCGTTATTAAAATCCGGCACAAAACTACAATAAATCACTTTATTTGTATCCTCCCTTAAATACTTATTGTTTTTATTTATTTTTAAAGAAATTCTACATACCTACTTACAACTTAATATTATGTGAATATTTCAAGTGCCTACTTGTTATTGTTATTACCAGGGGTCGGATTTTTCATCGCATGATCCAAGGCAAGAAAACTATGGAGTCGATATTAAAATTAAATTATTATTTAAACCATACTCATACTCATTCATTTAATTAAGAATGAAATTAAATTGTAAACATAATAAATAGTTATGAGTAGAAATTAATTACATTGTAAATAGAAATAAAGTAAAATAAAACATTACTTTTATTTTGTGCATCTAGTTTCCAATATCCATAAAGCTTGTAGATACAGGAATGAGTGCCTCAAAATCTTGACAAGGTATGGCATGTGCATTGTCCATTTCAAAATTACAATTGTAAAACGAGTAAATAATGGCAAATTTTAATTTTATTCAGTAAGATTAATTTTCGATTAACATTTTTAATCTATTAACCTGCACAAGGGGCAAAGTATTACACGACTAAGAAAATTAGTGAGTATGAGTATGAATATGAATTAAAAATTTAATTTTAATATCGACTCCATAGTTTTCTTGCCTCGGATCATGCGATGAAAAATCCGACCCCTGGTTATTACACGATATCTCGGAACAGTTGGACCAGTCCGAGCTGCCGTCCGCTTGAGACGATTCTGCAACCTTTTCAAGAGTAACTACTGGAACTGTGAAATTGTAACAAGTATCTTAAATTTTCCTCTAGCTTACTGCACAAAAATATACCCTGTTAAAGTTGTCTCAAGATGTGTAACATCGTAATTTAAGTAACAATGACATTAAAGTAAACATTTTTACTCATTACTATCAATAAATCAAACAAATAGACACAGGTGCCACTACCACGATAGTTTTATGTGCATATGTCTTAATTGGCAAACCCTAGCACTCCCGCCTAGCGTAAATATGAAAACTGAAGTAACAGTCACGAAATTGGATTGTTGAGCCACTTGCCACTGTTCGCAATTTAGACGTGTAATCAATGACCGATGTGACCGACTAGATGTCAGCTATTGGATTAGTATTACACGACCAAGTTACACACACATAGGTAAGTGACTCAACAATCCCTGTTCGCGATGGTACATACGTTTGAACTACACATGTCAGTTTCATGCTTTAACATAGAATTCAAATCAGACAAAATGACATCAAAAGTATCGACATAATTATTCCCGGACTCTCTCACTCTCTCATTTGTCGACACAACTAGCGCCAATGATCTATAAATACGTCGACTACCTGCTCGAATTTCCGCGCCCTTATTCTAGGAACCATAAGGTCCAATATCGCTTGGCAAAGCAATTAGTCCACAAATGATAAAACTTGTCACTTGAGTTTATTTAGTGGCTGAAAAAGCCCTTGGGGTGGGATAATTTATGATTTTATTTGTCATGAACTGGAAAAAATTGTGTTCCTGTCAAGCAGAGTGAAGGTGGCGCCATGTTTTCTACGGATCGCTACCGTAATAGTTAAGAGGATAGGAGTCGCACCACTTCTCCATTCAAACGTAGTCCCCTGTTTTCTCCGTGAATAGTGACATTAGAGCAAAAAAAAAATTACCTTATATTTGCATCTGTCGTGGCTATGCCCCTATGATTCGCTTTTATCGATATTCTAAATAAGAAAAAAAATATAAAAAAAATTAGATCATCGATAAAAGCAAATCATGGGGGGCAGCCACAACAGATTCAAATTTAATGAAAAAAAACTCATTATTCACGGAGAAAACAGGGGACTACGTTTGTATGGAGAAGTGGTGCGACTCCTATCCTCTTAAGCCTGCCGCGAAGCAGCAGTGCTGACACTGTTATGCTACAGAGGGTAGGCGTGCAATATCACGACTGTATTCCCTAATAGGGTAGAAACAGATACAGGAGCCAATCTCCATACAAAGTGCGCTCGAGCAACGCACAGCGGCTCACAGACGATATCTCGGAACAGTTGGGACCAGGCCGAGCTGCCGTCCGCTTGACCTTTAGAGACTACTTGAACTTTAAAATTTAAAAAAAGTATATTTTTTTAATTGCCTTTCAAGTGTTCCATTATTTTACTGTAAAATTAGTATATTATAATTTTTTTACTGGCAAAAGGGGACACGAAATGTCAAATATTCAAGGAATTGACTGTATAACGTTTTGAGTGCTTTTCCTACCATTTTAGGAATACGTTCATATGTATTTATAAGTGATTTTTACGTTAGTTTGAAAAGGAATCCAAAAATCATTTTGAATTTTATAATTCTAAGAAGTGGCTGGCCGCTTTCTATGTTTTTAAATGGAGCAGAGCCTTTATTTTTAAAATAAGAATGAGGAACAGCGGCGAACAAAGCACATACTGCGGCCGGAATGTAAACCCAAGATGGCAGCTACCTTTTTGCTGCAAAAATCACGATCAATACTGAGAGAGCCTTAGGCCTCTTATAATTGGTTGAGATGTATTCGGTTGGCTTCGGAAGCTTTCGGGAGGCCTCGGAATTTAAGGAAACAAACTTGGTTTTGCTGTTTGATATGCCGCCTTTCGTGAATCAGTGCTTCACTGGCTGGAGCGTGGAGGATGATAGTGCTGTTTTGCCAACCGCAAATATAAGTTTGCGATGACATTCGCGATACGTTAAGGAACGCACGACGGTTTTCCATCGCTAAAGAGCGGCTTTCTGCCGATATATAATATACTAAAATAGGTTCTATAATATTTAGGAGCCATGTGACACATGTGATACACAATAATAAAATGTTTTCAAAGTGTGAGTGAGTTTTTGGTAGGTATTGTATGGAAAATTGAAACTAGCTAACCAGGGTAAGTAATCCCATTTCAACTATTTGTATTTACCATTAATTTCACAGCCATTCAGCGTTTGATCATAAGATCCTTGGTTTTTTTGCTTGTCTTCATTTTATATGAAGATAAAGACACAAATTAAGGCACAGGATAACAATATTGACTTTTTTGGCCGACGAGATCACGTAATTGCGTCGATGACGAAAAATGTGACTAATCGATTCCAAACACTAACTGATTTGGCTCCCTAACTAACATAACACGACACAACTGAACTAAAACCATTAGATTGTTTTTAAATACAGAAGGTCCTACATAACTGTGTCACCATCTATGAAGAAACAGAACATCACACTTTTCATCATATCTCCTTTTTGGCTGACACTTGGCAGCTTAAAGGAGTTAAAATGTCAGCTTAGAGACTACTGATACACTTTTAGATCTTTAATTCTGGTAGATTCTTCCAACTCCGCAATCCACAGACTTATATCGAAATAGATGGCTCAAGTGTATATACGTACTTCGCGTGCCAAAAGGGAGCCAAAAGGGAAATCAATGCACTTCCTTTGACGCGATTTCATTTAGTTTTGTATCACTTAGATTAAGTTTAACTGACAGGGCAACTTGAATATGGCGGCGTCTTTGAATCGGTTTCACTGAATCAATTCCCATCACTAAAGCGCTCATGTGACGTTACACTCCTTACAGTAGGTACAGAAAAAGTGGCACGCTTGGTTTTCATTTGCAAGAACTCGCGGTATCTATTTCGATATAAGACTGTGGTGTATCCCGACCTCTCGCCCGAGGAATTCTCATCAACTGTTACGCCATCGCTACATCTGTGAACCATTACGTGCATGTCTAATGCATTGGCCACACTGCGGCCCTTTGCTCCCGCTAATTGTTCAGTAACCAGCACTTAAAAGTAAAGCCCGCCAAAGGATAAGAGTTTGCTTTCCCAATTACCATCGTTTTGTGCTTTTATTGTACCGATCGTTGCGTCCGGATTGATTTTACGGCTGTCCAGTGACGTCTCGTTTGTTTTGTTTGTCACGGTCTTGATGTCTCGGTGGATCTGACCAGAGTTTAGTGATTAAGAGGATAGGAGTCGCACCACTTCTCTATACAAACGTAGTCTCCTGTTTTATCCCTGAATAATGATATTAGAGATATTTTTTTTCATTAAATTTGTATCTGCTGTGGCTATGCCTCTATGATTTGCTTTTATCGAAATTCTAAATAAGAAAGAAAATTATAAGAAAGAGAATATCGATAAAAGCAAATCATAGGGGCATAGCCACAACAGATACAAATCAAAATTTGCTCTAAAATGTCATTCAGGGAGAAAACAGGGGACTACGTATGGAGAAGTGGTGCGACTCCTATCCTCTTAACAGCATCTATAATTTATTTGCGTTTTTCATTGCGGCGGGTGATACATTTTTGTGTGATGCAATCTTTTTTGATGCCTTGTATCAAATGTGGCTTTTTGAATCAATGACAATAGAGTAGAGCTAAGAATAATGGATTGCTGATCAGGTCTTAGTTGCTGTGTAAATCAACCGACTATTCGTGGCATTTTGAGGGAAGCCTATTTGTAGCAGCGGATGTTTAATGTCGGTAAACGCCATCTATCGCGTTTAGATGTGACTAATCGTAGTTCGCCCCAATTACTTGAAGTTCGCACGAATTATCCGTTGCAAACTTAACCGGGAACACCATGCAGCCTGCGACTAAATTCAAGCTCCACATTTTTCGATCGAAAAATCAGAGTGCACTTAGTTTCGCGCGAGGCGTTCCGTCTCGCCGCACATGCCTGCCCTGTCATTTGAACCGGAAAAACAGAGACAGCATGCTACGTAGGAACACGGTCATTACACCACACAAGTTCGCAGTGCATTTAAAATTTCCAGATACGTTCGAGATACGAGCCGTACATTTATTTCGCATTAGCTACCATCAGTTTGGAATACGAACGTAAAAGCTTTGCATAATATTTTGTTTATCTCTTGAATGGAACATTTGAATCAAGGTCGAGAAGTTGTGAATACTAATGTGGGTATTTACTGCCGTTCGGGCTTCTTGTAATGTATACGGTCTGAATTGAGACAAATATGAATATGTATTAATTATTGGATGATGGTGATGCTGAACGGAACTCGAGTGATGTTAAGACGATTGTACAAACCAGTAATCCATGTGTGATGAACCTAAAAGATGTTTAGTTTTAGAAAAAATTCAAGATTAAAAACCTGAAATGTCGAAAAGTACACGTTATTTAAACATCACAAGCAGCCAACCAAAAAAAATACTTTAGCTTTGAATTTTACAGTGTTTAAGTGACTTTTGAAATTGTTAAGTAGTTTGTTATCTAAGTAAAACTAAAATAAAACGAACGGGTTTATGCATACGGAACATCGGTAATAATGGCAACAAAAACAAAGAGGAAGTGTGATAAGGACTGATGTAAGAAATGTATTTTTGCATGAACTATACAGTTCCAAGTAATGCCGGCCTATGCTTAAGCAGAAATATCGGGTCACAGTAATAATCGTATTTCTTCCAGGAAACAAGGCAGGAAATGTCAAATATAACAAGCTAAATATATTTTAATAGCAACGCAATTATTACAACGATAATGCGTCGATAAACAAGAGAACGTTGGTACAAAAGCTCGCACGATTTCTATTTTTATTTAGCACCTACTTGCAGATTTGATGTTACAGGCTCAAAAAGGCCAAACACTTCAATTTTCAATAAAATTCAAGCATGAAAATAAAAGAACGTTCCAAAAAAAAAAACAAAAGGTATATACTACGCCGGCCAACCCGTTTCAAATGGCATAGCTGAACGAAGCGATCGAACAGTAAAGAATCTACTCTAAAGACTAATCAAGAAATTAGAGGTAAGAATGTCGGTATGCGTAGCTCCCATTCGTTTCACTTTAGTCGCCACTAAGTTGTCATGCTCACCTGCAAGACCCGCTTCGGGAGGCCTGTCTTCTGGCTCAGCTGCTTCAGATCCTTCGCGTCAGGGTTGTGGTTGATCGCGAAGTAGGACTTCATTGTCCTGAGCTGGTGGTGCTTGAAGCTGGTCCGCATGCGCTTGGTGCGCGAGGAGGAGCCCAGGCTCCCGCCGCCACGGAAACCCATCTCCAAATATTCGGGGTTCAGATCTGGTCCGGACAAACATTAGGCGATGCAAAAACAATAAGTGAATGTCGGGAGCGCACAAGAGTAACAAAAAAGTATCGTGATCGAGTCTCCTCACTTATCGACATAAAACGGCTACCGTAATATACACACAGTAAAGCTACAAATGTAACCGCTATAAGGACTCTTAGCTTTGGTTACATAGAGGCAAAACATCATTGAATCAGAGGAATCCACGTCGATAGGTGTGGAGACACATCCACCTCAAGATTGTCACCATAATCCGATGACTGCGCAAGCGTTTGAAGTCTAGTAGTTTAGTACTTTAGTAGTCTAGTAGTTTGCAGCTATTTTTAAGTAACTCTTTTAGTAAAACGTCAAGTACAACCTGTGTCGATAGCTCGACGTCTCACAGACATTTGGGGGACGTTAGAAGCACTCATGACAAAATACAGTCTATTCACGCTGTAACCTGGCCGTAGAGAGTATTACTTTTGTTCAATATTATACCAGAGTTCGAATGTTGGTGATAAGGTACAATCTTTAACGAGATAATGGTAAATTGAACTTGAAAAAAGGCTGACACTTATTATACTTCCAACTGAAAGTTATGTGGAATTAAAATAATGAATGTGATGAATTGAACAATATGCGTGAAATGCGTAAGAATGGTAATAGAGCCGACTGACAAAATGGGTTACTAAAAAGTGTTGATAAATCACCTTTCAATATCTAACTTGGCAATCATGTAAACAACAAAATGTACGAAATAAATGAAAAACTAGACTATTAAACCACAATAGACTTTATGATATAGAAGTGAAGGTTGAACAAGATTGGCATACGAATGTGAGACACCACTGAGAAATCAGTTTACAAAATTGCCAAGATCTATTGAAAGATACTATAATATGCATTATTTTCATGAACTACGGTTCGAAGTTCAAAGACCACACGTTACTCGTTGAATATAAATGAAACACTGACTAAATCTCACGCATTAGTAATAATTGTTTAAATTGCATTAATTACTCTGCAGGAACATGTATCTAAAGATAGAGTTTGAAGAAGTATGTTAGAGTGAGCGCATTGTATCATATACGTGTCAAGTGTGATCTTTGGTTGTAACGGTTGTAATTTCAAATAGAATTAGGAAGAAACGCTGGGAATGTAGCTCTTTGTCAAATTTTTAAAAAAATCGGTCGATGGTTTACTCCGGTCTCTTTTTATTAAAGAACAGAGATTGGAGCAAAGGTCTAAAATTTTGACTCTAAATGAACCGACGGTCAACTAAAATTCTTCAATTTATTACGTATTCAAAATTCTTTATTAATTTATGAGACAGTCCCGCTACTGAATAAATCTATATTTTTTGAACGCAATTAAAGATGGCACTCTATGTAACTATGAACTATGATATTATATAATCATTTACTTGAATGCTATGATTATGATCAATAACAATCAAAATTTTAAAGTAACGTAGGTACTCGTAATAATAATTGTGATGTCTATTGAATGTGAATCATGGTAAATTTTGAAAAAGATTTAAATTTTGGTTGTAAGACCCACGTGCCTTATGCCTTTAAAAGTAAAACTCAACAAATAAATCAAAAGATAAGGAGGCAGCCGACAAGCGGGCCTGACGCCCAAAACGTTAATATTTCAACAAAACTGGGTCTTTAACAAAATTAAAATTTAACGCCTGCACAGTAGCCGAGAGTTACCACATTTAAAATTCAGATTGTAACCAAAATGCTTATTAAACAATTAATTTATAACCACATAAAACAATACGTTTAAATTAAAATTTACCGAGATCGTAAAAGCGGACGCAAAATGCATATAATTTTAATTAGATATGACACAAATTCACATAATTATGAAACTTATTTACCAACGCATACCAAATTCAGTCGCTATGCCAGTTCGCAAGCAAGGAACACTAAGTCAATTTCAAAAACTTTAAGTACTTGAATTTCGAATGTTCTTTTGGAAAATGTCAACGGTTCTATTTATAACGGCCAATTTGCACATTAAGTGCTTCTAGAATCGGTAAGAAACAGTTTAATTTTAACTGATTCTGATTTCAAATTTAATATAGATGCTACAACCAATTTATCTATGTTGCATTGTCACTTAAAATACTTACCATGAGCAGAAATGAGTTGGAAGTATAGTATCCATTTTATGACGAAACGAAAAGTGAAAATATAATATTTTAAACTCTCGCGCTTTGTACACATTTTAAACTGATATGAAACACGGGTCTCAACGCGATATGATTATTTACCTTTATTACTCCGACGTTTCGACACGGGTTGCACCGGCCGTGGTCTCGGAGAAACTGTCCGTTGCAGCGAAATGTTAAAACGGAGCCACGGGTAAACAAACATTGAAGTACCCGAAAAAAGTCAATAAAAATGTTGGGGGTATGCTGATGAAACGTCCACTACCCGAAACATCATTATTTTAATTGTCAACAGCACGGCACACAACACTCACAATATCCCCGCACTGATCCGATGATATATCCCGTGGTATCAACTTCTGAATCACCGGACCCCAAGTTGACGATAAATTGAAACCGTCTTCTCTATTAAAATTCTTAGGATGTTTTTGAATTTCGATCGCCTCCCGTATAACACGTGGATAATAGTGCCGTTCGGTCGAGAGTAATTTGGGTTTGTGTAATTCTATCCAGTGATTTGGTCCAGTCGTGAGTAAATGTTCAGCTATTGCGGATTTGTGTATTTGGCGATTTTTGACTGCCGCTATATGTTCTTTCACCCGCTCCTGAACGCTTCGCTTAGTCTGGCCAATATACACCTTCCCACAACTGCACTCTATCATATACACACCGGGATTCTGGAAAGGAATAACATCCTTCGGGCTGCGCAAATGATTAGCCACTTTGGATAACGGAGTGTATACAGTCTTAATGGAGATTTTCTTAAGTACTGCTCCAACTTTGTCCGTTATCCCTTTGACATACGGCATAAATGCTGGCTGCCTACTGACCCCTGGATGTCTTTCCCTCTTCTTGACTGTGCGCTGGATTCTCCCAACATATCCATTCTTCTTTAGTACCTCCTGAACATGGGCCAACTCCTCGTCTATGTGTTCAGGGTCACATAAGTCACGAGCCCTGTTTACCAGGGACGTGACCACGGATTGCAGATGCCTCGGATGATGATGGGAAGAAGCTTGCAAGTACCTGTCAGTGTGCGTGGGTTTTCTGTATACGGAATGGGCCAAAGTACCATCCGATCTGGCCGTCAGTTTGACATCGAGAAAAGGCAGCGATCTTTCGCACTCCATCTCACACGTAAACCTTACCTTGGGGTGGATGGAGTTTAGATAATCAAGGTACTTTTTCACTGTGTCGCAGGTTCCCTTCATGATGCTGAAGACATCATCGACGTATCTCTTCCATACAGTGATTATGGAAGGTCCGGACTCCAATGCCAACCTCTCAAAATGTTCCATCCATAGGTTGGCGATCACCGGGGCAACAGGACTGCCCATAGCGACTCCATCCACCTGAAGGAAAAACTGACCCTGGTAGAGGAAATAATTCCCATCCAGACAGTGCTCCAGTAAAGTCACGTACCTTTCCGATATCCCGTTCTCCTGTAGTTTCATTTTTACTACGTTCAGACACTCCTTCAGTGGAACATTGGTGAACAACGACTCTACGTCGAAACTCACCATGATCTCATCCGGTTCCAACCTTATACCCCGAACGATGTCAATGAAATGGCGCGAGTCTTTCACATAGGACGAAGTCTTCCCCACCAAAGTTTGCAGAACTCCTGCCACATGTTTTGCCAGATCATATGAAGGAGAACCAATCTGGCTAACGATCGGCCTCAAAGGTACATTGGCCTTGTGTACCTTCGGCAAACCATATAGTTTTGGCGGTTGGGTTGTTTTTGGCCTGTATAGACAATTGTAGTCGTCATCCGTAAAAAGATCCTCGTGATCTTTGATCAGGTCTCTCAGACGGCGGGTGACTCTGGCAGTAGGGTTATAATTGACCGGCTTGTATATATTTCTGTCCTCTAACAGGGATTGAATTTTGCAATCGTACGCCTCCTTATCCATAACTACAGTCGCGTTTCCCTTGTCGGCCTTCAAAACAAGCAGATCCTCGTTGTTCCGAAGGGCTTGCAACGCTTCACGTTCAACTGCAGAGATGTTGCTTGAGGGTAGTCGAACCTTACGTAATAAAACCGAGACGTCCTGGCGCACAGTTTCCGCATCATTTTTCGGTACTTTGTTTCGGATTAAGGCCTCCTCTACACCACTTATGATTTTTTTCATAAGGGACTCTTTTCGGGGTTAACGCAAAATTCATGCCCTTAGACAAAACACTTACTGTGGGTTGGTCTAGCGTTACCTTAGACAGATTAATAACCGTCCCACTCAAATCAGCCGACTGACTCGAGGTACCCTGATCTTTGTTCTGTCTTAAGATTAATCTGTCTAACTTCCGCTCCTGTGTATCCCTACACAGCTGGTATTTCCTCGCGGCCTGCAAAAACGTTACACGGTCGCATACCTCAAAATCCTGTTGTGATAGGCACCTACTGCATTCCACGTGTAAGTCATACAGCTCGCGTTGTATACGAAAAACCTCTTGACGATGATTTTGTATCAATCTCCGTAGTAACTTAACACTCGCGTTGTTGAGAATATCCTCAGAATGTGCGATGTCCCGACGCGGCGTTAATCGAACACACGCCGGTATAACGTTTAAATCGCGGCACTTCACTAAAAAGTCCACCGACGTTTCCAGAAATGCACGTCTTTTCCGAAGTTTCTCAAGATGTTTTATTTTGTTTGCACTTTCCTGCCCGTAGCGGTTAGCAATATAATATTTTATATAACCCCGAAAAGAGTCCCTTATGAAAAAATCATAAGTGGTGTAGAGGAGGCCTTAATCCGAAACAAAGTACCGAAAAATGATGCGGAAACTGTGCGCCAGGACGTCTCGGTTTTATTACGTAAGGTTCGACTACCCTCAAGCAACATCTCTGCAGTTGAACGTGAAGCGTTGCAAGCCCTTCGGAACAACGAGGATCTGCTTGTTTTGAAGGCCGACAAGGGAAACGCGACTGTAGTTATGGATAAGGAGGCGTACGATTGCAAAATTCAATCCCTGTTAGAGGACAGAAATATATACAAGCCGGTCAATTATAACCCTACTGCCAGAGTCACCCGCCGTCTGAGAGACCTGATCAAAGATCACGAGGATCTTTTTACGGATGACGACTACAATTGTCTATACAGGCCAAAAACAACCCAACCGCCAAAACTATATGGTTTGCCGAAGGTACACAAGGCCAATGTACCTTTGAGGCCGATCGTTAGCCAGATTGGTTCTCCTTCATATGATCTGGCAAAACATGTGGCAGGAGTTCTGCAAACTTTGGTGGGGAAGACTTCGTCCTATGTGAAAGACTCGCGCCATTTCATTGACATCGTTCGGGGTATAAGGTTGGAACCGGATGAGATCATGGTGAGTTTCGACGTAGAGTCGTTGTTCACCAATGTTCCACTGAAGGAGTGTCTGAACGTAGTAAAAATGAAACTACAGGAGAACGGGATATCGGAAAGGTACGTGACTTTACTGGAGCACTGTCTGGATGGGAATTATTTCCTCTACCAGGGTCAGTTTTTCCTTCAGGTGGATGGAGTCGCTATGGGCAGTCCTGTTGCCCCGGTGATCGCCAACCTATGGATGGAACATTTTGAGAGGTTGGCATTGGAGTCCGGACCTTCCATAATCACTGTATGGAAGAGATACGTCGATGATGTCTTCAGCATCATGAAGGGAACCTGCGACACAGTGAAAAAGTACCTTGATTATCTAAACTCCATCCACCCCAAGGTAAGGTTTACGTGTGAGATGGAGTGCGAAAGATCGCTGCCTTTTCTCGATGTCAAACTGACGGCCAGATCGGATGGTACTTTGGCCCATTCCGTATACAGAAAACCCACGCACACTGACAGGTACTTGCAAGCTTCTTCCCATCATCATCCGAGGCATCTGCAATCCGTGGTCACGTCCCTGGTAAACAGGGCTCGTGACTTATGTGACCCTGAACACATAGACGAGGAGTTGGCCCATGTTCAGGAGGTACTAAAGAAGAATGGATATGTTGGGAGAATCCAGCGCACAGTCAAGAAGAGGGAAAGACATCCAGGGGTCAGTAGGCAGCCAGCATTTATGCCGTATGTCAAAGGGATAACGGACAAAGTTGGAGCAGTACTTAAGAAAATCTCCATTAAGACTGTATACACTCCGTTATCCAAAGTGGCTAATCATTTGCGCAGCCCGAAGGATGTTATTCCTTTCCAGAATCCCGGTGTGTATATGATAGAGTGCAGTTGTGGGAAGGTGTATATTGGCCAGACTAAGCGAAGCGTTCAGGAGCGGGTGAAAGAACATATAGCGGCAGTCAAAAATCGCCAAATACACAAATCCGCAATAGCTGAACATTTACTCACGACTGGACCAAATCACTGGATAGAATTACACAAACCCAAATTACTCTCGACCGAACGGCACTATTATCCACGTGTTATACGGGAGGCGATCGAAATTCAAAAACATCCTAAGAATTTTAATAGAGAAGACGGTTTCAATTTATCGTCAACTTGGGGTCCGGTGATTCAGAAGTTGATACCACGGGATATATCATCGGATCAGTGCGGGGATATTGTGAGTGTTGTGTGCCGTGCTGTTGACAATTAAAATAATGATGTTTCGGGTAGTGGACGTTTCATCAGCATACCCCCAACATTTTTATTGACTTTTTTTCGGGTACTTCAATGTTTGTTTACCCGTGGCTCCGTTTTAACATTTCGCTGCAACGGACAGTTTCTCCGAGACCACGGCCGGTGCAACCCGTGTCGAAACGTCGGAGTAATAAAGGTAAATAATCATATCGCGTTGAGACCCGTGTTTCATATCAGTTTGAAAAGTGAAAATTCCAATACCTACAACATTTTTTCAACTGAAGTGTAATTTATTTAATGTTTGTTCGAACGTTGACACCTTACGGCATTCTGTTATCGGGCTTCTTGTTGAGACAGGAAAATGTATTTTATTTCAATATTCAGTTGATATTCAAAGAGGGCCGCCAACGTAATACCAAGTAACATGGTGTAAAATCGAAGATATAAATGTTTTACAAAACCACCTACTTACCACAAAGAAGTCAAAAGATTCTCAATTCACTTTTATAAAGTACTTTTCTTAATACCGACTCGCCCCTGTTAACTAAAAAATAATAAAGACTTCAAAATGATCGTACATTTTCATATCAAAAGTTTAAGCACAATTCAAATCTTAATTACACGTACTTTGAAACCCTGATTTTTTCTTTTCGAACAAAACGGCAACACATTTTATGGCCTGCCAGTTTCCTTAATAAACGGTTGCTGCGGCGCTTGAAATCTAAGCACGCATTGGACCCGTTCGGGCGGGCTGTTAATTTTTGTCCCTGTCTTCTTATTGCTGGGTGAGTGGGAGGAAAGAGGAGGTTTAGTACACGCCGGTCCGAATTGGAGGTAAGGTTCGTGGTTTACAACTGCATCGTAAAGCGATCGTAACACGGGTATGGGCGCTGGGTATTGTTTTCAGTTGCGTTTTATCAACTTTACCGAGCGACGTGGTTCACACCACAAGAGTTAGCGATTAAAAAGAAAGAATTTAACGAAATCTTGTGTAAGATAGGAAGGTAAATATAGAGGAATAGAAAAGCGTCTTCTTGTACAAGTAGTAATTAGTTCATTAATTTTAACAGTTATCCAAAGTTTGATGTCATGGTGTGTGACGAATCCTAACCCCAAATTAAAAGAAAGATTAAGATGTACAACGAATTTGTTTTAAACTTGCGTGCAGACTTTCACGATTTTCAATTATTTTTGAAAAATGCGCGCTTGATTCTATGTATTTTGGCTTACACTTTTGACTTTGTCACAGTGCATCATTTACAAGTAAAAAGTTAGCTCCGATAACCGATAAGCCGGTACAAGTGTAAAAAACTGGGTAAAATTTCAAATGTTTGTAGAGTATCACCCGATTTACGGCACTTCCGAATATTGGACTTATCGACGGTTGAGCTGAGCTACTACTACTAGAGATAGAAAAATTACACAAGGCCCATACAGTATCTCTCATTTTTCCAATTATCTAGTAAGCTAAGCTATCAGTAGATTGAACATAGAGATCGGCCGTTAGCCAATTAGTTGTTTAATTTGGTAGAACTACTCAAGTTATACCTCTTTCAAGAGCTACCTACGTTCATAAAATGTTTGTCATGAGAATCGCTAATCGCTCTCGCTTGTTCTCATACCTTAGACCGCCTGCTGGGGCAAAGAACGCCGCGCTTTAACGATCAATAAAGTCCGCTGCCAACAAAAACTAGTAAAACGCACTACAACACTTCAGTCGCAGTAGTTTCGAGGAATAAAGACTTATAAAACCTTTTTATACAGCTATTTTACCCGCCACGCATTTGCGTGTGACACTTCAACATGGCCGATTAAAAAAAAGATCGAAATCAAATCATGTCTCTATTCAGCAATGACTACGTCTAATATTTTGGCGACTATCGTTGGTTTTAAATGGTTTTATTACCTTCTCTTACTCTTTTTTTGTTGGCAACAAGTATTTTTGAGATTATTGTTCAGTAAACCATAATAGTTATTCTTAAATCAGGTTACGCATTGAGCTGTCACTTTTGACAGCTGTCATCTCGCCAGTTTTTTTTTATGGAAAAGCAAAGGAAACTCAGCCCGTATGACTTAGTGCATTGTAGCCGAACGTTGTTTTATGACAAATTTTCTGGTTCGATACATACATCGATATGTATTCCAAATTTAAACATCGTTGACGGTAAATGTAGCATCCCAACCTTCCAAACGTGCTGTAGGCTTAGCACGGCAACACTCGCAAGATGCACTACAAAGACTTCGACAAAAACAAAAGTCATTATCATCATCATCATCAGCCTATGCTTGTCCACAGCCGGACATAGGCTTTTCCCTCACGCCGCCGAGCCAGATCCTCGGTCTTCCCCATCCAACTCTTGCCAGCTTGTATTCCATCAAGCAAGAACACGTGGTTACGAGGGTCAAACTGAAAGTTTCGGGAATAGAAAAAAATATCCAGTTAAAATGATCAAAAGTAATTTCATTGCTTTTGAAAGTATTCTCCCTTATATTAAATGTACTTTTACATACGTTCAAACCAGTTTTTGAAGCACTCATTGAACGCTGAAGGTGGGGTCGACAAAATGGCCGTTTTGTACGCCTCCACGGCATCTTCTGGCGCCTGAAACTGCTTACCACGTAACTTATCTTTGATTTTGGGGAATGTGAAAGAGTCATTGGGGCTTAAGTCAGGGTTGTATGGAGGATGGTTCAGTAATTCGAATTTTTCACCGTCTAGATAGTCCTTTGTTAACCGAGCCGTATGGGAGCTGACATTGTCATGGTGAAGGATGATGCGACGATTGAGGTTTTTTTTTCTCAGTTCACCACACACACTCAGCAAACAAATGGTTGCATACCAATCGGCATTGACTGTTCTACGGTCATCAAGAGGAATTGTAGCCACGTGACCCGATTTGGAGACAAAACTAGCCACCATCTTTTTGGCCGTGCTGCGAGAGCGAACCACTTTTGTCGGCTTAATCTCGCCTTCATAGGCCCATACTCGAAATTGGTTTTTAGTTTCAGCCTCATAGGCGTATATCCATGACTCATTATCTAATACAATACTAAAAACTGCATTTGAGCTTCTTCTGTTGATTTTATTTAAAGTTTCGGGGCACTAATCGACACAAGTCGTTTTCGGTTCGTCGAACAACTGATGAGGTATCCACCGGGAAAACAATTTTTGCACGCCTAACTCTTGCTGTAGAATAATTTGTATTTGACTCATTCCAATGCCCAGAGACTCCTGAATTTCCCGATATGTCACATGTCGGTCTTCCGTAATCAGTTGACGCACAACATTGATGTTTTCTTGGGTGACTGCCGATTTTGGTCGACCTTCACGCACATTGTCCATGAGGGAAACACGGCCACGTTGAAATTCCGAAAACCACCTGTATATTGTGGTCATCGAAGGGGCTTCATTATTAAAAGCAGCAATCATCCGGTCTCCACATTATTTTTGTGTTAATCCACTTTTAAAGTCGTAGTAAATCATAGCTCTTAAATTTTCACGTGACAATTCCATGTTGGGCAGCGACTCATCAAGTTCAAAAAACAATTGAAACCGAACCATTGTTTTTTTTTTTCTATGTGGCCAGTGTTTTAAGATAAGGAAACTTTGACGATTGTAAAAAGGTATAATACGTGATAAAAAATGTTATTTTAATATTAGTTTCCCGAAACTTTCAGTGCAGCCCTCGTATCTCCCTTGTATTGTGCTACACGATTTTAAACAAGTCTATTGTTCGCCTTAGGTTTTGCATCAATTATTTTTTCCCCTAGCATCCTTACTAAAGCCCTAGATCGCGATACGGCACGTTGACGGTCCGTCTTGTGTTTACTTGCCTTGATTTACTTCCCCCAGCCTTTCGATAATCAAGTCCAACATAACCCGACCCCCTAAGCTATAAAACACGCACGAAACCAAGGCTCAAGCAAGGCTGGTAACTCCTACCAGTCTCCAAAACCCGCGTGATCCTATAAAATATGCATGGCAAGGTTCCAATTAATACTGGCCGCCTCGTCGATATTCAAAACAAGTGTATACACGGCCCTAAAGAAGAAGAGGTCAGTGTATACCAGATTCTACGCTAAAATGAATTAAGCCATTAAAAGTTGACCCGTACTCCCTATACGACTTATAGAACGTGATAGTTCTACTTATACTAGATATTATTTCCAGTGTAAATTGACCTTTGAGATTAAAGGAAAATTGTGAGGAACGAGGTCTCGCTACACTGGTTAGTTATGCGCTTGAGGCGTTCGTGCCAACTGATACGGTCGAAGCCGACATTTGAATATGGAATGGCTATTTGCCTGAGCTATTTTCATATTGTACTTGACAATCTTGACATTGCGAAGTAATCAATTAATTGAAATAGGTTCGTTTCGAATTTAGAACAGCTGAAGAAAGATTAAAATAATAAAATATTCCAAATTCAAAATCATTTTATTCAGCCCGTTAGAGTAAGTATGGCAATATAGGTCACGTAGTTTTTTTTATATTCTGATAAAATTATTATCTTCAATCCTTGATCGTCAAAGGTTTTCAAAACCTATATTTTTGGTTAATCATAAAATATTAAATTTTTGACACTTGTGTCAACTAAGGAAGTAGTCACTCGGACAAAAAAATCGTCTCACATGTACGAAAGCCTGTTGACTCGTGTACGTCAGACAGTCGTCACTTCTTATTCGTAACGTTTTTTTTTTTATTCAATGTAGAGTGGAGATATAAAAAGATATGGTGTCATAAATTCGTGTTTCGTATTATCAAACCCAAAGCGGTGTTATCAACACCACAAAGGAGCTCAATAAAACAAAAAAAGTGCAATTAAAGAACAAAGCAGCTGACACGATAAAAACTTCTAAAACAATTTCAGTAAAAACGATGATTATCGTGCGCCACAGCCATAAACGTGAGAATAAAAAATAATATATTTTTATACGTTCATTCGTCAGTCTATTGTAACCCTCGTAAATTTCTACTAAGTATAAAAAAAACGCTTCCTTACACTAACAGTAGTAATTTATACATAATGAAGTTGTCACATCTGCTTCTAGCGTCACGTGGTATCACCTTTTATGCTTTCGAAACTACAAGGAAGTTAGGAGAGTAAAAAAACGCCCAAAACTCAACCTTGACGCATAGCGTTTGAATTTAGAACGAAAGCAGCCCGTCCGGAGATCGCCCGTTCGATTTTCAAACGTAATTTTTTCTTCTTTTGTTTTTAGTGTTCGGTTTCATTGCGGGGCCTCCATAAATTTAGTATAGCCTCGTTTACTGGCCAGTGATTTATTTCCCGCCAAAATATGTGCCCCGTATTTTTTTTAATCCGTTTTTTTTTCGGTATCGAACAGTTCGAGTAGTCGATCGCAGATAGGCGTCGACGGTAGTTGGTATTGGAAAAAAGTACATTTTCCTTTATTTTTTATTTTCGGCCAGGAATACAAAGCTGCCCGGTTCTTTTGTTTGTTTTAGTCGATATAAGATAAGTGTCACGAAGCCTGCTTATATAAGAGAATTTAAATTTAATTCAAGAGCTTTAGTACATCGAGCAACAGTCTGAGGCTGACTATAGGGGAGTTTGTATTAAGTAGTAAAACCTTTTCGAAAACGAAGTTATGTTTGGTCTATGGTGCAAACTTATGTCCTCATTAAGGCGATATACATTATCACAAGTTTTATAGACTACCTAGACTACAAATAAGTATACCTAAGTAGAGCGATGGTTTATTTTATCCAATGTTACAGCAATGCGTTTTGATGCGAATTTTGGGGTCGTAAAAAGTGACATTTTGACGGCGTCGAAAGACGAAACTATAAGGGTGCGTGTGCCCACAACTGGACCTTGAAAAGGATGAACGACCGCGTATCGTACCGCGCTTAATCGAAGTACTTACCTTGGCACCCAAGTTAGATAAGTACAAACCGCTTCTGCCGCGGCCCGCCATCCACTAATGTGATATTCATGTTACTCCGTTTTGTTCCCGCCGCTATCGCCGCCGAGACATCTGTATCAGGCCTCAGTGGCAACCAGCCTCCACAATCCAGTGCCTACCCAGCCTTATTTATTACAGCCTCTCACAGAATAAGGACGTCAATTTTTTTTAACACTGGCCACTTTTACAGCGCCGTAAACCAATAAAACAACCAAATCTGTTCTTTATTCGAAAATTTCAACATTCCATTTATGGCGCGTAATTATTAATGGTCGATTGGATTTTAATTTATGTGTAAAATCGTGTGCCTATAAAATGCTTTGGTTGCGTTTAGGTACAGGCGCCCTGGGCTAGTGATGGGCGGCCGCGCGTGTCAGGCCAGGTATCGATAGAAAAAATCTAAAAATAATAAACGTTTCATTGACAAGGCTCAGCTCGATTCATAAACAAACGGTAGATTAATGATACCGTTGAAGCTATCGATTTATCACTATGCCTTCACTATTCAGTGGACATTTTTTTTGTGTGTCGTGTGATACCTATCGTCAAATAACTCTACCGTTTTAAGTAGTAACAGCATTTGAAATATGGTGGGTGGGGGCATGTTCACGCCGCTTGCCCACTGCGACTAGTTAGGGCTGTCAATCTCCTACTGTCGAATGTTACTAGTTGTATTGACAGAATACTACGGTAAACAAACCAGACTTTAGACTAGGATTCAATTACTAAGCGTCTGATCAAATACTTTAGCCTAACCGTGTGTTGGCTTTATTTTTTTTTATTTCGATGACGGTTTTTTTATGGCAACCCTGGCAGGTTATAAGTTAAGGCACCGGTAGCGCCCCCCGCGGGCCAGCAATGCGCAACAACACTACCACAAACATTTATCATCATTTTTATAATCGAGGCACGCTGACAATCCCAAATATTCACTCAGAACTTTGTTAATCGCTTATTAAACGTATTAACCAGCGTGATACCTTTTTATTTCTTTGCATAAATAAGGTTACGCCACCACAAAGTTGTTGAGCCGGTGGGCGAAATTGGAACTAATAAATTGTGCTTAGGAATTGCTCTTTTTTCATAGACGCTAGCGCCGTGGCGAACATTGAAGGTAAGTTTGCCGGTTTTTGCGGCGACCGGACGGCGGGTATCGGATAGGAAATCTCGTTTTTTTTCAAACATGAATGGGCTAAGGATTTATGAGGACGTTCTGTCTTATCTGTGAACATTTTGTGTCTCAATCGATTAATAATGCGTTTTTTAGCGAGCGTTTTTATCGATACGTGACGCCACTACGGAAAGTTATGTCATGGAGTCGACGAACTGCAAGAGGTCGTCATCGTCGTATATTCGAGTCGTCATGACCGGGGCACGTTTATTGACGAAAAAAGTGACTTGCGTCAATTTGGTTTGACGTTTGGTGCAAAGAGAAAATGGAGAGAACTTACATACATACATACATACATCACGTCTGTATTCCGAAATAGGGTGCAGAGCACATGAAACGCAACATAGTCAAAGCCATAGGTTTTGAGTTGGCAGGTATTATAGTGACAGTTTGCTAGCCTTTCGCCTAAAATATACCTGCAGCGCCTACCTAAAATATACATGTTTCAATTTCAAAGCGATTTTTGGTTTCAACTGTCAAATTAAAAACGATGTAGATTTTTGGTGCGTTAGACCAGCGGTTCTTAACCTTTTTGCCTGGCGACCCAAAATCCAAAAATATTTGAAGCCCGCGGCCCAATCAAACATTAAAATCAAATGAAATGCAGTGATTGCTGTTTGTTTTTCAAAAACTCCCGCGGGTCCTGCGACCCATCTCGATATGGCCCGCGACCCAAATTTGGGTCGCGACCCGAGGTTAAGAAACGATGCGTCAGACAATAGCACCGCTGTTTCCTTAGTCGTCTCGACATCCACGGAAAGAATGGATAATGTGTTATTCTAAACTCGACACCACACGGTACAAGTAGGTACATTTACCCTACGTCTTTCATATTATAAATGTTACAATAGTTCAATAAGCAAGAACCCAGTAGCACAATACGCAGACAGAAGCTACTTCTCTTATTGTTTGAAGGCGGAAACGCCCGATCTCAACCGAAGGGAAAACAATTTCCTACCAGCATTTACTGCATCGATGGTTCACAATACGTTAGCGGGGCCCTCTAAGGCCCCTTCCGTGGGGGCCTCAACTTAACCCCCTAGGGGCCGCAAAGCCTCTTGTAGATACAAAGGAAAAAGTTTGCTTGAAGTTTAAATAAAAATAACATAATGAAATTAATAAAATTTTACTATGAGGTCCTGAGGTGGTTGTGTCGGCATAGAATAACACTCCATTTCTTCCGTGGATGTCGTAAGAGGCTACTGAGGGAGGTTTAGGTATGCTTTAGGCGACAGGCTAGCAAGTTGTCACTACACTATGCTTTAAGCGACATGCTGTGACGAGGTACTACCGACCTGAACCTATTTCTTTTTTGGCCACTATTCTAAATTTCTTTTTATTAAAAAACATTTCTAAATAACATTTCTAAATTTTAAATTCTAAAATCTTTACTTGTTTGGAATCCCTTTGGCTTGACGCATTCAGATTCCGGTCTTCAGAGAGACAACTTACGCTGCAAATAACCATCATTAAGTTCTTTAATCTATTACATCAAGTTCCCAGTGCCCTATTATCATAACTATAAAAGTTTCATTGTGATTTTTGTGAGTGCTGTGGTAAATAGTTACAAATACATATCCTGTCTTCAAGCGGTTCTTCATCCATAATCATCAGTTTCTTATCGAGGCACTATTTGTAAGTAGATACCTCAATATATTTTATAGTTTTATAGATTTCTGTTAAGTTATAAGTTTTTGTTAATTACCTTCCTTGTCTCTTTGCCGTAGGTGCCTCCTATTTACAAATTAAAAATACTGTCCATCATCCCTGGGTTTTAATTATTCACCACGCGACAATGCTAGCAATTTGTGACTATTATTACTACCTCTTCCATTTGTTTTCAGATTTAAAATTATGCTAGAAATGGCTGCGAAGCGTGAAATAATCAGCTGGCGGATGTCAAGCAACAAGAAAGTTCACTCCCTAACACGTTTAGGCCTAAAATATAGTTGTCTCTTTTCACCTACTTGTCTAAACTGAGGAATGGGTCTTTGATTCACTCAGTAGCATTTTGACAATTTTTTTTTAATGTACCTACGCATGTTTATTGTAACCTATCTTATTGTCGGTTATACCTAATAGTTAAGTTTCTTACTGTCTCGCAAAGGTTAGCTATTCCTTAAAGAATGAGTCATGTTTATGTTACTCTTGTAATTTATGTAATTACTTACTCTAAATACCATTGCGTGTTTTTCCAATAGATATTCCTTTGGCTTTCATCCGTCTAAAAACAAAACAAAAACCGGTTTTACGCCGATAAAAATGAGCTCACTCACACGGCAAAAACTTTTTTTTATCCACGCGTACTGGCCAGCAATGAGAATTACTACGCGCAATCACTATAGTCACAAATCATTGCGCAAAATGATTTAGTCTGATGAATGGAGACGAGTGGGAGGGACCGCGGAACGCCCGCCTCCGCGCTACGCACTGCACTATATACTATACTATGATGTTGGCAAGTCTGCGCGCAATGGTGTCCAATTCTGTTGTTTCTCTTGCCTTTTTAACGGTAATTAAAAAAAAGTCTTCAAAATGACGTTCAGTGTTGTGAGGAGATTTGTTTTTGCGTCTGGCAACACTAAGCTCTCTTGCTTGTAACATTAAATGAGTGCTCAAAAAAAGGTGCCGATATAATGACAAATACGCGTCTGTTTGTTTGTATCTTACTAATATTATAAACGTGAAAGTTTGTGAGTATGGATGGATGTTTGTTACTCCTTCACGCAAAAACTAACTGAATGGATTTTCATGAAACTTTACAGTAATGTAGCTTATACCTACATCAGAATAGCACAATTTATAAAGATTTTGTTTGAGTTTTCCAAAATATGACGATAAGTGTCGAGAAAGTAGGAAAAAATCTAATGTCTGCTGGCTATTCTGGCGGGCGCTTCCTAATAATAATTCCGAAATCTCTTCTGTGTTAGCCCGAATTTAACGCGTGCGAAGCCGCGGGCAAAAGCTAGTTAAGTATAATCGTTTGCACTCACTAAGGAGTTAAAGATCGTGTTTCGTTCAACTTGAACTTGCTGTTTCCGTAGGAACCCAAAGAGTGAAAACGGGACGCTATTACTGAGGTTAAAAAGTGTCCGTCCGTTTGTCCGCCTGTCTGTCGTCAACCTGTATCTCACGAACCGTGCTAGCTAGACTGTTGAAAAATTCACAGATTATGTATTTTTTATTGCCGCTATAACAACGAATACTACAGATAAAATAAAATAATTATTTACGGTGAGCTCGCCTACCACAATCGTGTTTTTTTGCAGTTTCCAGTACGAAACCAATAAAGCGCTAGTCTGAATCGCACTTGGCCGGTTTTGGTACTAATACTGTTCAAATTAGTTTTTTAATACATCAGATTTCAGAACCGTTTCGATCTACTATTAAGAACGTTCATGATTATTTTTTGTTTCAATATAAGACCACGGCCGCTGTAATCTGTAATATGCCTAAAACGTCAAAATAATTTTAACCAAATATTTTAGCATGGCAAGTTCTTTATTCAACGGTAATTCACCTTTTATTATGTATATAAATATCTAAATTTATTTAATATCGCGTGGATTATTTAAGAATGATTTTTGTACAAACTTTCACACGACATTTTCATCCAAAAATGGCGCGTACGAGAAAAAACTAGCAATTTTAAACCAATCAAACAATCATACAAAAACTCCACTGTGGAGTTAAGGCGTGGCCATACAAACAAGTACAGTCAAAGACAATTATTACAAGTTTTACTCCCGACATAAAAAGAGTCGACTTATGAAATAGCTTAAGGCTTAAGGTATGGTTTAGGCTTAGGCGACAGGCTATAGCAATCTATCACTGTGAAATCTACCACTTTCATCAGTTTTTACTCTAAAAAAATGCCAGAAGTGGCTATGAAGCGTAAAATAGTCGTTTTTTGTCTGTGTCGCATTTTGTGTGCTCTGCCTACCCATTGGGGAACACAGGGGTGATTGTATGTATGTAATTTAAGTTAGATGACAATGAAGTACAGTAAAAAGATCAATCAGCAAAAAAATGTATCGAAAAATATTATATAATATATTAGTCACGTTATTAAGTATCCAACTGTACTTCAGTACAGCCTTTCACCGCTACATTCCCCTATAATTGATATAGCCACGCAAAAAACCGAAGCCGCCCGACGTCTTACGAAAATGGCCGAACGTGCAAAAAGCCGAATGCCCAAAAATGGAACGCTATGCCGCCAAGTGTCGCACGTTCATTTGAGCCTGTAGTTAATCACTTAATAAAACAGGTGATGGTGATGCGTGTACAATAAAATTGATACCTCGTTAGTTATTGCACTCAACTATTTGCACAGCACACTGGCCATTTGTAAATGTGCATTTACTTTTATTTCTTTTTTTGCCGTGTCAGTTCAGTCAGCTCGTAAGAGGCGACCAAGGAAATAAGGTACATTTTTAGATGGCAGGCAACCTATCATTATTACGCTTGCCAATTATAAAAAATATACTAGAAGTAGCCAGGAATCGTGAAATCATTAGTCATGGTTTTGTCTACGTAGCGTTTCGTGTGCTCTGCCTACGCCCTCTAGGAATACAGGTGCGATATTAGGTAGGTGCTGCCAATCCCGTCAATCTCGAATCTCGTCATATATGCTTCGGGATCCCAATAAACTACACAGGATCCTGCGACATCAGGATCCTGCGACATCGGGATCCCTAATCAGAAGTCAACTGTTTCGACGTATAACGGTTCTTACAAGCTTTTATTGAACTTCACTTTTGTATATTATGTTTGTATGTCTACAAATCTTGCAAGGAAGATTTGAACCACTTTCAATAGACCGATTGAACTGAAACTTGGTATACCTATACCTACGTAACTTGGATGACAATGCAATATTCCGGTAGTGGCTTTCTGGTGCCCAGCCGGGACTGTCTCCGATGGAGGGAACTCTTCAACGATTGGTCTGATTGACTTGAAATCTGGTGCACATAATCTAATATGGATGACAATGAAGTACAGTTGGCAAAAAAAGCTTGTATCGAAACTGAATTGTTGTCGGTAAGCTTATTTAGCTCTCAAATGTGTCGGTATCTTCGTCGATGTCTATGGTTATGGTATAGATAATTAGGGTGCAACCCCTATGCGACCCGAAATATGAAACCCCTCCCTCTGTACTATGTACTATCAAGTTTCTAGGGGAGGGTTATTTTTGGAATTAAGAAGGATGAAGATTATAAGCTTAAGTATTTTTAAAAATAAAGGCAAATTTCTGTAAGCTTTGATTTGGTTTTAACTGTCGGATTGTTTGGGCAATTTTATAAAAAGTGTTTTTTTACATACATCGTCACCTCTGTATTCCCAAATGGGGTAGGCAGAGCACACAAAACGCCAAATAGACAAAACCACTTTTACACGTTTCGTGCCATTTCTAGCACATTTTTAGATTTAAAGTTGACTGGTATAATAGTGACAGGTTGCTAGCCTGTCGCCTAAGATATACCTACCTTAACCTTAGTCGCTTCTTACGACATCCACGGAAGAAACAGAGAGGTGTTATTCTAAACCCGACACCACATCCTACTCAGATTCCAGAACACAATCAATAGTATAAATACCAATGGGCAAAAAAAAGAAAAAAAAATCTGCCTGATGAATTGGAAAGATTTTCTTTTCTATTCATTTGGAAACCTTCCATGTTTCCGTGAATGAAAAACCCAATTCTATTCAATTAGAGAAAACATAAGTTGGAAAGATGGATGCCGTTTGGTGCCCGGGTTAGAATAACACCTCTCCATCTCTCCTGTGGATGTCTTAAGTGGAGACCAAGGTTAGGTTCACGCATACTTTAAGCGACAGGCTAGCAACCTGTCGCCAACCTCTTAACTTAAAACCTAAAAATATGCTAGAAGTGGCTACGAAACGTGAAATACTCAGCTTTTTGTCTGTCACGGGAAGCTGCTAATTTTAATTATGCATCCGTTCCATTTTCCCGTGGTTTTTGTCGACCTCCCTGTCGCCATCTTAGTAGGATCGCGTGCGGTTTCAAATTAACCGGTGGTGGACAAAAAAACCACTAATGCGATAAATTGAGCTCTACTTATAACGGTCGATAAAGCTAATGTTAGATGCGTTAAACGCTATTGTCTATCGCTTTCGGTATCGGCATGGGTAAGGAGGAAAGCGAACGTGAAGCGTCGGTAAAACGCTTGTGACAAACGAATCCCCAATAGTGACATCGATTTCCATTTACGAGGTGCGAGTCTGGGATTCGATGCCACGACCCTATGCATGAGGTTACAGGTCGAACCGCTATACTATGGCTTTTTATAGATACTGTATTGTTGTTTGATAAAATGCTTGAAGATTTTATGAAGTTTACAAAAATATTGATAGCCATCTGTGCCCGCGATTTTGTGCGCGTGCAATGAAGTTTGGGTAGCAAAGTTATCCCGCTTTCAGCCCTTTTCAACCCCTTTTTAGCATAAAAAACTAGCCTTTGTCCCTTCTTAGGCTTAGACTAATTGTGTAACAAATTTAATTTCAATCAGTTCAGTAGTTTTCGCGAGAAAGCGCGACAGATAGACAAATAAAGTTACTTTCGCATTTTTAATATTACTAAGAACTAGTGTCAAAGATTGTGCTTGTCGTCGCTAAGATTGAGCTGTCAGGATGACAACCTGTGATCTCGTGGCAGTTTTATTAAAAACGTTATGTGAGACTATTTTTTATCATAATTCAACTCAGGTAGAACTTGTTAGGTGCACAGTATATGTGGTAAACTACTAAACTATTAAATACTGCCATCTACGAAATACTATTCACTACTAACTACAAAATTATTAAATCTAGACAGGTAAATATGCTACTACGGCTAAACATTTAACACGAATTGAGTTTTACGTGGATTTTAATTTACGATTCACAGTCCCGGGGAGAAAATAATCGATTCTTAAATCTGTCAAAACTTTTTTTACGTTTGCAATACATGTGAACAAACGTTGGCCCAAACATTGTGTCCATCCGACCAATACTTTTCACACCTCGTTAAGCTGGCAAATGGGTTGTCAAAATGTCATTAATATTCATGAAGCTACGGCCACTTTGAGGGCTTATCACATTTATTATGAATTAAATTATTAAATAGAACACAGGCTGTAAACAAAAGGGTGACGTATCTATTCCATCGCTTGTAATCTATTTGCTTTGAGTATCGTATGAAGACGGATGGGTTGAATCTACACGTTTATAATGTTCAAAAAACGGTTTTCACTTCCCTTCGAGTTACAATGTCTTGAGTTATACCTGTCGCTGTCTAACTAGAAGCGACAGACAGTGACAGATAGTGTAACTCGAAAGTTTTTGCGATAGTTCTTTGTCTCACGGGAATTTTGCATTTAGAACGAAAAAGTGTCGTGTTTTCCCACGTAAAAAAGCTGTACGCAATTTCTTATCTAAAAGAGACTGAACTCAATTTCCAACAAAAGAAATTAATTTGTGTTTAAATTATAAAGTAACATAGGGAATACGTTTTATTATGTTTTAGAGGACACAGCAACCTGTGACCATAAGTGATGGGCTTTGGTAGGCGCTCCGTAAAGACCGTAATTGCCAAAAAGAAACTTGGCACAAAGTTTTTTTTATTTGTTCTGTGCTTTGTGTATATAGGTACACCAATATGACATGAATTAAAATTTTAAAGAGCGGGCAAACACTGGCTTGAGCAAGTTGAACATGGCGGAGAGAAGGACTAAGCGTTTAAGTTTTTTTTTATTAAAAGGTTACTTGAGTTCCAATAATCTTTCGGTTTCGGTGCAGAAAATATTACCATGCGTTATGTTCTTATGTTTGACAAGTGACATTTTATATCAATTGCTAAATAATTTTGCTATTAAAAATATCATTGAATTGAAGCTGACTGAGATGGAGCGATAAGCACGAAGTTTTCCGATAAAATACGATCGGAGAAAAAATGTCGTTTTATATCCGATCTGTTTGTACGGGACAAGAATCTTATATACTATCTGGATATTGCACTAGTAATAAAATTTTGATGATCTGTTTTTTGACCTGGTTTGAACTTTACTGTATCTTCTATCTCGTTTACTCTTTAGACGGGGTAGCCAAGTTCAGGTTTAATTTTCCCAAATAAAATTGCTTAATTCACAGTGCACTATATGTTACTACCAAATTTGGACGCACACAAGTTATAAAATGTGAAGTAAAAAAAATGTTAGCTTTACTTTGTTACTTGCTTGTTATTTCCGCGAATAGCCTACTGACAAAAACACATTTAAGTGATTTCAAATTACATCATTTTTCGTAAAATTTTACTAAAAGTTACGGTAATTATTGCAACGTAATATAGCAACACCATTTGCATATGTCAAACATTGTGATTGCCGCTGTCATTGAGTTTTCGTTCGCTTCGAAAGTTTCCAACGGTTTTATGTATTATTTAAGCAGTATTCTGGAGATAATCATCATGAGTTGCATAGTTCGTAGTTGCAGAAATGTGTGGTATCCAGGATCAAGTGTATAATTTCACAGGCAAGCTATTAATTCCATTATTATTACTCAATCGTTTACTTTTTTAACAGAAGCTTATTTCACGTATATCTCGTAACTATTTTATTAAATAGACACAGATAAAATAAGTTTAAGCCTTTATTATCAGATTTAAGTTCTCATTTTTGGTGTTAGATAAGAGTAAATACAAAAAATCTTGATTGTTAATGAACCATAAAAATATGAAGGAGAATGATTAGGGTAACCATGTTTTAGGTTAAATAAAACCCAATCGCGGAAGGTTTTACGATTTGCCTATGAAGTTAATGGTAATTATATGGAATGTACAGTTACAGTTACATATCAAAAGAACAAACTTATTTCTTATCTACACTAATATTATAAAGAGGAAAACTTTGTTTGTTTGTTTGTATGTTTGTTTGTTTGTTTGTTTGTTTGTTTGTTTGTTTGTTTGTTTGGTTGTAATGAATAGGCTCAGTAACTACTGGACCGTTTTTAAAAATTCTTGCACCATTCGAAAGCCACATTATCCACGAGTAACATAGGCTAAATTTTATTTTGAAAAAAAGAGGATTCCGTAAAATATTTGGGTTTAGATACCTACATCTACACTAATATTATGAAGAGGAAAACTCAGGCTCAGAAACCTACGACCCCAAAATCCGAAATTTACGCGAACGAAGTCGCGGGCGGAAAGCTAGTTCTATTATACTTTTTTTTTCCTTATAGGATTAATTTTTTAGATAACATTTTACTTTTTTTACAGGAACCAAAGCAAGCCCACGTAAAGAAAGTCAATGAGTAGAATAGCAACTCCATATTACGATAGCTTTAGTTGTCAGTGATTTGCACGAATAAGATGGTAACCGTTTATTACGAAAATATTTCAATTTTATATTTTCGGTAATGTAAATTTTGGCTTATAACAAATAAATTAAGATAGGTAAAAATAAATGAATTATGACATACGTATACACATTATACACGCCCTTAAAATCACCATTAATTTGATATATAACTCGTTGATGAATTCTTTGTAGAACTAAAGATATAGAGTAGAATCGGTTTTTTATTTTTCCTGTAAAATTTTCTTTTTCCTATTACCATTTTATTCCCCGGGGGCGACAATTTTACGAAATTTAATAAAGACGAACTTCTTTTAGTTGATTCACTTGCTTGTTTTTATGATCTTTCTTATGTTCGTAAATAGGTTTAGAATAAAACTAATCATGATTCTCACCTAACGTCCGAAAGTATTGTCACCGTAATGAAAGGGACAGCACATAACAGTGACGTCATTCAAGGTCAATTTTTTGGGCTTCACTTTTTTCTTCTATATGCAATCTCCAGTTTGAGTATAAAGCTTCTTGGTACGGGAGCACAGAACGATCAAAACAAAAGGTCTCAAGTCTTCGTTCGAAATTTAAAATACTTATCCCTGTATCTACATCGACACGCGACGTTCCAAATTCAAACGAAATGCGAAGAGTGAGATACCAGACTGGTTTCGATATCTCGAAAAAGGTAAAATTACTTTTTTTAAAAAAAAAGAACGTCAACGGGAAGTTGGGTCGATAATCTGGTGCGGTAAGTGAGGTTTTGACTTTAATGTGTTAATAAAATTGTAAAACGTTTTGTCGGCGAGGCCTGTATCGGTTAATTTGCCTCGCGACGGGTCCGCGCTAACCGTCGCGAAGGGAACTAAACACCTCAGTAACGAACGAGTAATGAATTATGAAATACGCGTTGATTGCGTTCGCGAAGTGTCAATACGCGCCGCTAGTGGCGCTGCAAATGTTTGCGTAGTAGTAGTTGTACATAGATTAACCCGACATGTTTCGGACCAATTCGTGGCTAATCATCGGGAGTAAAGCGCCGGATGGGGGTCACGTATTAACTGAAAACTTGTCGAGCTTATCTCTGTATAAAAAGTTACTGTATCCGTTTCTTTTTACTATGGCCGAGTCTCGCAATAGTTTTTTGTTTTACCCTGAGTATCTGCAAGTTTTATGACATGTATTTGACCGTTTTCTCACCTAGCCAAGCTCGCGAGTTCCACTTTGACAGTGGAGAAAATGCGTTACGCAAACCACCACGACGCTAGACTCCTAAGAAAGGCTGAGGCCAATCCAGACAGATCATTAAAAAAAGGAAGATCGCGAGCCCAGCGGTTGGTCAGACCGCTTCTAACCACGGGTATGCATTGCTAAATAGGTACTTGCTAATTAGAGCACATCGTGCATTAACATGGGATCGAGGGTTAGAATTTCGCGCTGCGCTTCGTCACCCGTCCTTTTCCCACGCTTCGTGTTAGAAAAGGACGGGTAGTATTTCACGTCATGCCAACGTCGGATCAAATGAGCCAAGTATTCGTAGATGAGGTTTACCCTTATAATCTGACGGTTTAAAATTAGAACGAGTTGCACTTCGATCGCTTACAATTTGAAAATATTGCAGATTCTTAGCGGCCAGCAATCAAACACTGGCCAATAAGAATCAGCAATCTTTTTAAACAACCTCTATGGTCGCGATTAAAAAAAAAACTCAGCTCATCCGACGTTGGCAGTTCACACAAAGGGACTCACCAAGATTCGCACTCATGATGTCTTGGTCTTTAGGTTTCTTTTTCCTTGGCCTCCCTTTCTGCCGGGGTGGGGGCGCGGCGGTGCCGTTGAAGAAGCCTTTAGCTTCGGCCTCCCCCCGTGCGAAGTCTGGGGAGGGGTAGGGGGGGTAGTGGGGCCCTGGGGGCACGTAGGGGCCCGGGCAGAGCTGCGGGGGCCCTGGGACCGCCATGTGGGGCCCGTACTCAGGCATCGTCTCGTAGTGTAATCTGTGGGAGAAACGCGTGGTAAATGTTTGGCAAGAGGGTATGAGCAACTTTTCTATTACATTGTCTATAATGTGACACACAGTAAACAGTAGATTAGACAGTAGCTGTATTAAGTTAGCTCTAGATTTTTTTCAAACTTAAAGGAATGTTTTTGTCATCGCGATAAGACGAAAGAAAATAGCGGAGAGTAAGAAATTTTCGGTTTTATTTCGTACCGTCTAGCTATCGCTAGTTCCATAACATAAAAGACATTACATAAATCAGTGTTACAAAAGATTTTGTCTCATCAAGATTTCATCGTGCAAGTTTTGACTGTCAAAAATCCAAAACACGCATTAATACATAACATGACACAGCGACTAATAAGAGCGAAGAAAACGGGGGAAATGAGTCATACTTTCTAAGTGTCTTTAAACACGGACATACGATTTAAACGGATTTTTTCGTTTCTAAATAATTGAAAAAACATTTAGTATCTATTCAAAACGCTCAGGAGGAAATCTTCATACAGAACACCAATTTCATAAGGGCCTAATATACTACAGAGGTTTTATGATCTCCTCGTAGAAAAGCACCGATATAGACTATCTTGGGTAGGTACCTCCAGCATACCGGTATCTTTGATCCCGAAGGTGATACAGAAATCTTCATACAAAACGTTAATTCCATAAGGACCTAATATACTACAGAGGTTTTATGATCTCCTGGTAGTTTAGCACCGGTAAACACAATAACTTAGGTACCTGCAGTATACCGCTGAATCTCTGATCCCGAAGGTCATGAGGAAATCTACCTAATACACTACAGAGGTTTTATGATCTCCTGGTAGTAAAACACTGATAAAGACTTAGTTACTTACACATTACATACATACACATTTCTCACGCCTGTATTCCCAAGAGGGAGCAGAGCACATGAATTCTCAAATCCAGCGCCACATTTAGCAATTTCAGGGTAACCAGATGGTTAAACGTGATATTGCAGTGACAGATTGCTAGCCCATCGCCCACAATACACACCTTTTCCCAGAGTCGACTCTTACGACAATTCATTAACCAATTCACCAATTTCATCCTTATGAAATCCTTAGGTCCTTACCTAATGTACTACAGAGGTTATATGATCTCCTGGTAGTTGATCTTAGTTACCTGCAGTATACCGCTGAATCCCTGATGCCGAAGGTGTCTCCCTTGTTCAGGTGGGTGCTGCAGAGAGCGCAGGAGAAGCAGTGGACGTGGAAGACCAGGTCCCGAGCCCTCATCACCAGCTCGGATGCTGATATGGTGGTGTTACACCGGGCACAGCGCTTGGATCCGTATAACCTAGAGAAAGATTCATGGTGAGAACAGGGCTATTGTCATATACATACAAACATATTCTCACGGCTTTATTACCTAGAGGCAGAGCACATGAATTCAAAAATCCAGTGCCACTTTTAGCAAATTCAGGGTAACCTATTGTTATTGGTATTGTTGTTGTTGTTAGGGCTATTGTCTAACCCTAAATCGGTTTCACGGAAAGCGATGTTGATCTCAAGCGTTGCGGTAAAGTGCTTTCGTGTAAAAGACTGGAAGGTTGTATGAGCAATTTTTGAGCTTACGCGAAACCAATTTTTAGTAAATCACTCATTCGATTTGGTTTAAATGACAAAATCCAAATAAGTAGTGAGGATAGAAAAGCGATGTGCGAACAATGCGAACATTCCTTCTCGAAAATGTTGCCAAGTGAAATGCCGAGGACTGTAAAGAACTAAACAAGTCGAGCTGTCAAATTTTCCGTACAATATGACAGCTGATTTTGAGAGCTCGACGAACCTCGTCGAGTTTAGATAACTAAGTTAAGCGTCACACACTAAGCAGATACGGTAAGATATTTGTTACTGAACAGATATCTGTCAATATCGCTCACTATACAATTCAATAATCTAACACACAGAACAGATTTACCGTCAAGTATCTGTTGGCACCGACATATAGACAACATTTACACGCAGATGACACAAAGTACACAAAGATGACATTTATACGCAGATAAAATATTATCGTATATGCGTAGTCTAGTCTGTGACGAGCTTTAGAGAATAACACCGCTGCATTTTTTTTTTTTGTGACAGGAAAAACAAAAGTTACTTTAAAACCTTCGGCACCGGTACCTGTCAATATTAGACCAGTAATAGTGTAAGATACAAATCTATTTTACTTTTACAAAAAACGGAATTCGTGGAACTGGTAGCTATTCCGAATTCCTTCTTTCCTAATGAATTGAAACTTATCCGTTGATAGGGCTGCCTCGATATGGAAAACAAATCTAACCTCCGTTTAAAAGGGAAATACAAGTTTGACTGTGTCACCGAAGCTCTCAAACAGATAGGGTGATTTAATGGTAATTTTTTTCGAAAAAAGTTCTAAGTTAAAAATAGTGAAGTCTCAAAAATCGATTTTGCTACTTTCAAGTTAACACACATTTCTTTGAACTTTACTCAGACTCACACCTTTCCATTTCATCCATGTATGACGTAAGACGCATACTTTCGGCGACATCTTTATTGAAACCTAAAATTATGTTGCCTTATAATTATGCTAACGATATTTTATAATTCTTAACGCATTAGGGAGTTTTGACTAATTGTAAGTAATATTTTGTATTGTCTCCCACTACAACGTTTTGACTAAGTAGGTACCTATGTAACATTTTTTATTACCTTATACGAGTATTAGAAGCTTTAGCTATGTAACAATTTGTTAAGTAGAAATGTAGCTGTGTCATTTTAAATTCTAAACCGACACCACACACGCGATTTTCGTTATTTTAGTTTATTTTAATTAGTATTGTGTTAATTTGGTTTAAGTATTTTAGTTTCTTAGAAGAACACGACAGTATTTTTCCTCAAAGTCTCAACCCTAGTCAGGATCTAGATAAGGCCCAGGGACCACACAAACGTCTCACTCAGGCATCGGACCTATCACCGATCTTTAAATTACTGCACCGTTGGCACTTCATTTACTACACACAACACTTTGAACCTTAACGATGTAGCTTTGAACGGGTTAAGGGTGATTTTTGAACGCGTTCGGAGCATTTCTTGGATGTTTTTGAATGTTGGAGCTAGTACATGCTTTACCTAAACCAATATAAAACTGGCAAGAGCGAGTCGGACTCTACCATTGACTAGATAAACAAGTGCCTACCTGTTATTATAAATTGAGGAGAAAAGGGAAACAAGTTCATGTTTGTTGTAAGGAAGTCATCAAAGTATTGTATTAAAAGAATTGTTTATCATGAAATGCATAAGGCATTAGATTAAGTACAGTAACAAATATTTTTTTTAGTTCATTATATTATAAGCCTGAGACGTAAGAGTGTTAGATTGATTATGTAGCATTTAAAAATAAACGATCTCAAAATTAAAAAAGAACAGCCTGTTTTTAGAAAAGAAGCGGTTCAGTCTTGGCGATGTTAGTCTATCCGAAAACACTGGCAGACTAGAAAAAAAACATTGCTCCAAAAAAGTATTCCAAATTCGAATTCCCATTCGCAAAAAGAACAAAGCCCGGCGACCCGTTTATTCAATGTTTAAAACAAATTGTAGTTACGAAACGTGAGCGAATTTTTACAGGCGCACCATTAAAACCGCTTCGGTATGAAATTACGCCTCTGTTACGCTTTAGTTACGCCGCTGAGAACAATGGGCGTAACTTTTACGCCGCGCCCGACAAACACTTTATCTTCACGGGTTACGATAACGGCTAGTAAGTGAGGTCCGACTTCAGAGGCGTTAGGCTGGGATTACACGTGTAAACTGGCACATTTTTATGCAACGTGCAAGCTACTTTAATAAAAATGTGGTGGTTGCCGGAGTGTGTAATGGGTTTTAGGTTATCACGAGTTTGTTAGGTTGGGCTTGACCTAAAAAAGTAAGAAACATTGGTTGTATGGCTTTTGGCCTTTGCCTTTTCTGTAACGGAAAGAATGAAAAAAAAAACAATTATTAGCCAGGTTTGAGCCTCGTTTTTTAAACTTTCTACATGCGACGGCTTGTAGAGTGGTGTGTCGATTTAACGTACCAATAGGTGAGATGACTAAAAAGGGAAGGTTTGATTCAATTTTACCTTATTAATCTAACTTCTGAGTGACACAAAAAATTTGCTAAGTGTCCATGAAATGTCACATAATTAAGATTTTGTCCATGTAGCATTTGGAAATACAGACATGATCTATGTCGACGTCACTATTTTCATCAAGTACTAGTAAGTACGAGTAGTAGTAATTGCCATCCCATAGCCTACAGCGCAACTCACCTTTAAAAAAAACTTTAATATTCAAAAAATTCAACTATACTAGCTAAAAGCGCTAAATGGTTCCAAATTTGAAAAACCGTAGTGCTGCCGCGAACAGAAACCCGATACCAAAATTAATACCCGTAAATCGACCGCCGACGCCGATTCGCCACAGCGCCCATAACAATAGACCGCGTATTTGTAAATAATACGTCACGGTGAACGAATGGGCATCGGTCTCCGAATTCGGTTTCGGTATTTAGGGTTAAGAATGCTGCACTTTTTTTAGCTGTGGCTACTTGAACTAAGTAATGATAATGAAATCAAACATTAATAGCATTTATACATACATACATATTCTCACGCCTGTATTCCCAGGAGGGGTAGGCAGAACACATGAATAGAAAAATCCAGTGCCACGTTTAGCATTTATATGGGGTCGAAAATAACATTTTTTGCGTGAATAGCATAAGAGGTGACTAAAGGGTTCAAAGTAGGTATGTTTAAGGCGACAAGCTAGAAACATGTCGCTTTTACATCTTTTTTTATCTAAGTATAAATTAAAGAGATACGTAAATAAAAGTGCCTATAAAACAGCAATTAGTAATGGTTTCCCCTACGTACCGTTTCGTATGCTCCGCGTACTTTATTTGGGAACAAAGGCGTGATTTACGTACATACATCAAGCCTTCCTCAATGAAGTAGGCAGAGCACACAAAACGCTTAATAAACAAAAAATTAACAACTTCACAGTTCTAGACACATTTAGCACACATTTTTAGGTTACAAATTCGATATAATAGTGATAAGCTGCTAGCCTGTTGCCTAAAGCGTACCTAAACATATTTTCCTTAGTCTAGCCTCTAACTCTAAACACACACAAATACCGCTTGTAATAGTAGAGTCACATTGACAGCACTATCCACAAATCGACTCTCAAATGGAACGACCCCAAGCTATAACCCTATATTATTTAAAGAATGTAAGCTCATAGTTCACTAGCAGGTACTTGAAACCATCAATTCACTCTAATTTAGCTGCATCCGTCTATAATTGTATCACTAAGAATAAATCCACGCGAAGGGTGCCCTACTACGATCGACTGGAACTCACTCAACACTCGATGATACAAAGAATATCGATTTTTGCGACGTTTATTTTTGTAATGTTTGGTTATGGTGACTATTGAAAAATAAGGGATAAGTATGTTTTTATTATTTTTTATTTACAAGCGTCAAACTTATAAAAACAAAACTTCCATTTTTTCGGATTTAATAGAAATAAAAGTTTTCATTGGTAATTTTGCCCATTTAAAAAAAAACCTAAAGTGCTAGTCTCAAGTTTTCTAGCATCCTGTCTTTTTCCAAAAAATGAAAAACTTCCTAAAGCTTACTTGATCTTTTAAATTATATCTCAATCAATGCCCAAACAAGCAAACAAAAATCAGGACTAAATCGGCGCTAATCATCCGCCATTTTATAACAAAATGACACACAAACTCCTCATTCGAGTTCCGGTAGTACTTATTTCACGGGCGATTGACAGTACGCACCGTGACGTGTCACCGGAGTAATTGATGGCAGCGCCATCTATCCGCCACGGGCCGCCAACCTCACGCGCATCGCGATTACTATCGCACTTGCTATCTGTGCGTCTAGCGAGTCACGCGCGAGGTAGGACCTTTCATTATCTGAGTCTGAACGTGAGAGGTAGTTTATTGTGTGTTAGCCGGAGTGGCTAGACAATATCGTCTGTTGTTAAACTCGTCAAAGAAAGGAAGAGTTGACAATTTTACTATTCTAATCTAAAACAAGATTGATTTCATTTCCCAGTTAAAAACATAATTTCACGTGCCGAATTGCGAACAAATATTTTACATAAAAAAAACCTCAAAATAAAAAAGCGGAATATTTTTCAAACTATCAGTACTAATTGAGCTATTGGTCTTGAATAATAAAACTTTATAAAACCACATTTTGTCCAAATCGAGAAAAAAACACTCTACACTTCTACTCTCGCTTTGTGCTTGAAAATCCCACCCTATTACAGTCTCTAAAAAGCGGCGTTACATCAAACCATCTCCCAACTAAACTCCAACCCGTTCGTGTTGCCCTAGTACTCCCGCGTCACGGGCGATTGGCGCCGCGCCGCGACGCGCCGTAATTAATGCCAGCGCCATCTATCCGCCACGGGCCGTCAATCTCGCGCGGCCATTTGTCGATCGCAACTCGCCGGCATGTGTGCGAGGGACCGTGGTTACGCGGAAAGACATTTTGAATTTTAAGGAGAATTTAATTTGTTTTATAATTCTATACTGGACTAACATCCTGTGTGGTGCCGGGTTAGGATAAAGTCCTCCATTTCTTCCGTGGATGTCGTAAAGGAAATAGGTTTAGGTATGTGACGCAACAGGCTAGCAACCTGTCACTTTTATAATACCTCTTCCATCTGTTTTCAAACCTAAAATTATGCTAGAAATGGCTGCAAAGCGTGATATAAGTATTCATAATCATTGTTTTGTCTACGTCACGTTTCATGTGCTCTGCCTACCCCATTTGACAGAATGACAGATCGCTAGTCTGTAGCCTAAAATATACTTACCTTAAATAACCTTAGTCGCCTTTCATGACATCCACGGAAGAATTAGAGAGTTAAACTAAATCAACGACGATTTGATACCGAAGTAATTATTGTCGCTACATTTTTATTTATGACTAGCTTTTCGCCCGCGGCTTCGCCCGCGTGGAACTCGGTTATATTGCGGTATAAAGCACAAGTATAAGAAACTTCTCGTTTCAAACGACACACAGCGCCATCGATCTATCATCTATCGATCGATATCGATCTATCATCGATTGATATCGATCTATCAAGCAAACTATATTTTTGTTTTCCCTCGGGAACATCATGTTTTTCCTGGATATAAAGTATCCTATTATTTAATCCGGACTTCTATCTTTATGTCTGCAAAATTTCAAAGCAATCGGTTCAGTAGTTACGGCGTGAAAGCGGAACAAACAAACAAACAAACAAAGTCACTTTCTGACTTATAATATTAGTAAGGATTGTCTAATACTCGTAGATAATCATGACATAAAAATGTGCATACATTTGGTGAAATCACTTTAAGAATGCAAAGTTTTCAAGATACTATGCTTTGATACACACTGACAGGACACTAAATTATTGCGATGCGCGATAGCCACGATCTATGCGCATGCGCATATTCCCAACACAAGAGTCGTTGAGCCACTTACCTATGTTGTAACTTGGTCGTGTAATACTAATCCAATAGCTGACATCTAGTCGGTCACATCGGTCATTGATGACACGTCTAAATTGCGAACAGTGGCAAGTGGCTCAACAATCCCGGTTCGTGACTGTATATATTTGTCTCCAGAGTCGCTGTGAAAGACTGTGGTGGTACCAGGATCGCATAGATAGCAGGAACCCACGTACCATCGTAAACAGGGATTGTTGATCCACTTACCTATGTTTGTAACTTGGTCGTGTAATACTAATCCAATAGCTGACATCTAGTCGGTCACATCGGTCATTGATTACACGTCTAAATTGCAAAGAGTAGCAAGTGGCTCAACAATCCCGGTTCGCGATGGTATACTCTGTTTATTTTAAGATACTTTTAACGGTCAGAAACTCACTTTTAAGTAAACCCAAGATATCACCGCTAATTCGATGACGTTTGAATTAAAAACATCATAACAAACATAAGTGTTGCATTAATCATTTCTAGTTTTACCATTGAATTCCAGAGTTAATTTCAAATTGTGTTCGTTTAAATTTTCATCCTAAAACGGAGTATAACTCTAAGTAGGTTGTACCTACTACCTACTAGGTACACATAAAAAAACGAATAACTAAGCTTTTAAGTATTAGAACACAACAACGAACAAACAGACAAAAACTTCACGTTTCTATTTAATGTTTAAGTTAAGAAGAACAGTAATAATTAAAATACACATACTTATTCTATTTCTTTAGTCGCCTCATACGTCACAAATGGAAAACCGACACAGAATTTTTCATATATTTATTTATGTATAACAGAATCTTACTCTTGCTTTGTCAGTTTCCCTCACCTTTGAAATTACACCTTCAAAGCTCAAAAGTTCACGTAAGTAAAGGAAAAACCTCTTTAGTTTACACCTTTAGGCTCTTAAGTCCTGGTAGAGCTTTCTGCCACCGCTTTTAAGCTCGCTTAAACAGTTGAAGGAGCTTTTAAGAAACTTCTGTCGGTGTGAAATTTTACATACATACATACGTACATCACGTATATTTCCAAACGGGATAGGCAGAACACATAAAACGGATACATGGAAAACTATGACTATTTCAAGTATTAAGAGGATCTTTTAAGACATCCACGGAAGAAATGGAGAGGTGTTATTGTAATCCTGCAACACAGATAATTAAATAGGATTTTAACACTTTTTTCAACAGTTTTGAAACAGATGATATCGAAAGAAGAGAACTAATTATTTCAAATTTGGAACACAAGGTTGGCGCGCGCGAGTTGTGCGCCGCCGATGCGCAATTGTTTGTGGGATACCGTTTCGTTTCGTTTCCTTTGACGTCGTATAAATAACATCTTAAGAGGATAGGAGTCGCGCCACTTCTCCATACAAACGTAGTCCCCTGTTTTCTCCGTGAATAATGATATTAGATCAAAAAATTTTTTTACATTATATTTGTATCTGTTGTGGCTATGCCCTTACGATTTGCTTTTATCGATATTCTAAATAAAAAAAATAAAAAATTTAGAAAATCGATAAATTTAGAAAATCGAAAACAGGGGACTACGTTTGTATGGAGAAGTGGCGCGACTCCTATCCTCTTAAGGCCACTTCTAGCATATTTTTTTAAGTTTTGAGCTAGCAGGTATAGTAGTGGGCGGTTGCTAGCCTGTTGGCTAAAATATACCTACACTATTCTATTTCCTTAGACCCCTCTTACGACATCCACGAATAAATGGAGTGTTATTGAGCCCATCACCACACGGAACCAACTTAATACCTAAAATGATGCTGAAACTAGCTACGGAACATGAATTGTCATAGTTTTAGCTTTGTAACATTTCTTGTGCTCTACCTACCCCATTTGGGAACACGGGCTTGATGTACAGTCACGAACCGGGATTGTTGAGCCACTTGCCACTGTTCGCAATTTAGACGTGTAATCAATGGCCGATGTGACCGACTAGATGTCAGCTATTGGATTAGTATTACACGACCAAGTTACAAACATAAATAAATGGCTCAACAATCCCTGTTCGCGATGGTATGTCCAGCCACATGAGATGTCCATTAGATTTACATTTCTTTTTGTTTCAAAAGCTCGGGCCCATCCGTTGTCACTACTCCTATTCGATTGTAAACCGGTACCGATAATCGATTACACCGAATATCGACTGGCGCTCGATTATGTTGCCGTTTGACACGCGTAGATAAATTTCCGACAGGTGCCTCGATTGTGGCCCTGGTGTGAAAGATATGGCCAAGGTGTGAGAACTATCCTGTATGTCGGAATAGAATAACACCTCTCCATTTCTTCCGTGGATGTCGTGAGAGGTGACTAAGACAGGTTTAGGTACAGTCGACAAAGAAATTGGTCTACCCCCTCAAGATCGATATTCATTTAAACCTCATGAAACAACAAGGTCGATTTCCCCTCGCCATAATATTATGACAGTGACAATGTCAACCTTGTGATAATTATGATCTCACAGAAACTTTTGTCAAAAGTGGTAGACCACTTTCTTGGCCGACCGTACGCATCAGGCGACGGGCCATAGCAACCCGTCACTATTGTACCTCTTCCATTTTTAAGCGTAATATTATGGTAGAAGTGGCTGCGAAGCGTGAATTAGTCATGGTTTTGTCTGTTACGTTTCGTGTTCTCTGCCTACTTCATTCGGAAACACAGGCATGATTGTATTTATGTATGTTTAGCGTTGATCAGACTAACCACAGTACAATATGGTTATTTGTTACTGGACTAAATGGTACATAATAAAAAGCGACAAGTGTAGTTATATTTCACGAGTAACTTTAACTATATTTACTTTTTTTAAATAGGACAATTAACTGTCCTATTTTAGTACGTCGTAGAATTATTCTACGACGTAGGTACTAAAATGGCGGGAAAACGAATCCCACAAACAATCGCGCATCGGCGTCACAGCCGCCTCGCTTCGCATTCCAAATTCGAAATAATTAGTTTCTTTCAATCATCATCTCTGTTAAAACGTTCGAAATTTAAATGTTAACATTATTATGCTACCAAATGAAACAAATATCCTAATACAGGCCAGTTACTTATTCCGTGAACTTATTGAAGTCACATTACGATTCGGTCTGGTAATGCCATTGCCGTCGCTGCCCTATCCCAACTGACGCCGATTGGCGTCAGAATTCCACGAAGAATCAGAAGCTCGGCATTGAAAGGGTAGCTAAATTGACTCGTCCAGGCAAACACGTTAATCGTCAGAACTGGCGGACTGTGTAAATGTCTAATTAGGTGTAAAAACCGACAAATTGAATCGTAATTAAACCAATCAATCGCAATTAGGTATTGCGTTCTGCTTGGCTTAGCGCGAGCATGGATACCCGCCCCCTAGTTGAATAGGCATTAATAGGGATGGGCCGAATGTAGAATGGACCGAATTCGAACTTCGGCCGAACATTCGGCATTAAACAACACCGAATACGAAGTTCGGCCGAAGTTCGGCCGAACTTCGGTTGACATTCCGGCGCTTTTCTCCAAAGCGGCAGGTCATGATTTGTTCATGCGATCAGTTGCAATTTGATGTTATGACCTTGCCGCCCGGTACCCGCGCTCCCCCGCTTTTCTCCACCAAGCCGGCCGGCCGCTCATTATTGCGTCATCCGTGACATGCGTGATTGATTTGCTATTTTTTTTAATACCTACCTACTTTTTAATACCTATTTCTGACTTTTATTTGCTTAATTCAGACTCCGAAATAAATGTAAAAGTAAATATTGTTTCTAAAAAGCTTATGAAACTAGAACTACATTTTATTCTTTTGACTCGCCCAGCCATGTAGTATGATGATGAAGTGACGAATTTCGGCCGAAGTTCGGCATTATGAACCGAATTTCGGCCGAATGCCGAAATTCGGTAAAACCTGCTGAACTTCGGTTGAACCGAATGTGAAACGAATTTCGGCCCATCCCTAGGCATTAAGTGTCCGAGACAGAGAATCGAGTGACGCAGACGACAGACTATCCGTGACGCACTTTTTAGTCTGTGAAAATAGAACAGCAATTATACGCAGTGACGCACACGACGCGCAAAAAGTCCGTCCGTTACTGCATATGGTGTAGCGCAGACGACAGACTATCCGTGACGTACTTTTTTGTCTGTGAAAACTTTTTAGTCGTGCTTCTAGATAGGACGGTTCGTGAGACAGAAGGACGGACGGACGGACGGACAGCGAAGTCTTTAGCAATAGGGTCCCATTTTCACCCTTTAGATACGGAACCCGAAACCATATTTAAAATACATTAAACATATTCTCGCATCAGCACCCGCCTGCGATGTGTTTGCCAGCAACTGGACGAGTATGTGAGTCCATGAAGTTCTGTGAGGCAAAGGATGAACGGCTGTCCTCACTTAATTATTTGTACTTGTAAGCCATTTTCATTTTCTATTTTAGTTTTTTTTTTGTTATTTTTATTATTTTACACTTGTAGCACTCTTTTGACTTTTCTCTTTGTGTCATTTTAAGTATGTGTTTGCTTTTGTATACGTTTCACAGTGCTTTAGTACTGTAATGCTGTGTAATTGTATAAGATAATAAATAAATAAAATAAAAGTCTCTGTTCTGACACGTCCCAGTTGCGAAATTAAGTTTCTAACCAACATTGGAACCAAAGAGGTCATGCGATGGCAGATACCTCGTTGAATACAAACGGCTGTACGCGGGGGTCGGCAGTGCACGGGCCAAGTCCCCACGTAATAGATACCGATCTGACGGTCGCCCACTTTTTGTCATAAAACGTCTCGTTATTTATTCTACGACACAAACTTTCTTCTTGTCAGCGGTTGAAATTTTTTTTTAATAAAAATTACAATTGTTGTCGAGTGTTGCGTCTTACTAACTAATCCTGGCGCAAAATGATCAAATATCAGACCAACTTTTAAGAATAAACATAATACAGGGAGGGCGGGCTGCCAATTCCTGGCGTGCCAGGAAACGGTCGAATGCCTCTCGAAAAAAAAGTTTCTGTAAAATAGCGCAATACGCAAAATGTTACTAAGTTTCTAGGCAGCTACGGATATAGGTTAAGTCATGTATGTAAGTAACTCTTTATTGTACAAAATAAACATGACAAAAACAACAAAGAAAACAAGACACAAGTACCATCGAACCAATTGATTCCTGATCCACCATAGAACCTATTCACAGTGAACGTCATAGTGACATTGCATTGCTTGACAAAGGAAATGTTTATGACGTTTATTGTGACAACGTTCTGCGATGGGTCAGGAATCAGTTGGTTCGATAGTACAAAGGCAAACATATCCCTTAAGGGATCTTATATCTAAGGGAGTTATGCGTTGGGCGACAGGTTAGCAACTAGCAAGCTATCACTATGTATTTAATCTAATTTTAGATTAGATCCGTGTGGCTTCGCGTTTAGAATAACACCGCTCCATTTCTTCCGTGGATATCTAAAGAGGCGACTGAGAGAATAGGTTTAGGTATGCTTTATGCGACGGGCTAGCAACCTGTCACTATTCTACCTCTTCCATCTTTGCAAACCTAAAACTATGCTGGAAGTGGCTGCGACTGCGAAGCGTGAAAGTATAATCATGGTTTTGTCAACATAGAATATTGGCGTGATTTTATGTTTGTATGTATGTAAGACTTGATGTATTGTGTGAAGTGTAAGAGTTAATTAAAATCATCCCTAATCTTCAGAGAGCTTTTAACTTTTACAACATCAAAACAAACATCGGGAACTAATTGCCCACCATTCGACACATTCGTAAACCTCTAAATTGTTATGAATCGTAAATTTTAAAAGTATCGAATTGTATCTGCGCTGTCGTTCGATTTTACAATGTCTATTAAAGTTTATCTAAATGTTTTTTAAGAGTGCAAGCTACCAAGTGATATTTTTTATGGCACGAGTTTTTGGTTCGGAGCTCTTGTGGCGTTCTACACTGCGCCATGTTTGTTTTATTGTAGAAAGTTTTATTATAAGTGTCGGGTTTAGCTAGTAAGTGAGTAATGCCTGTCCAATTCTTCTGTGGATATCGTAGGACGACTTATGTTAAGTTAAGGTGTATTTTAGGCCTTATACCTCTTTTAACTTTAAACTTAAACGTGGCTCTGAGACGAGGAATGGTTTGGCTATGAGCGTTTTGAGTGCTCTGCCTACCTCATTTGGGAATACGTAAGTAATGTATGTGTAAAAAAATAAAAAATTACACTTGGCCACTTTTTTCCTTTTTATAAAATTCGGTTTCATCTGTTCCGATGTTCGATTGTCTCTGTCAAATATTGCAAGTTTTGATCCACTTCCCGGCTACCGATTGAACTGCAATTTTTTATACTCAAGTGAATCTAGTAACATTGCAGTAACCTGGTACCACTTAACAGACTTTTGGTACCCAGCGGGACCGTCTCCAATGAAGGGAGAGTTCCCTTCAACGGTTCAACGGTTGGTCAGATCGACTTGAAATTTTGTACGCACATCTAAAATTGAGGACAAGTACAATTGGTAAAAAGTACAGTCAGCAAAAAAAATATATTTTTTTTGTTGGTCAGTCAAAATAAAAAAAATGTTGGTTTTTATTTGGGTATAAGGGGAACGCACCATTATTCCTTGTCAGCTTGTCACCGGTAATGGCCGGTGGACGGTCGGCTTTAGTTTACCGCAAAACGAGCAATCTACACTAATGCATGCAAACAACATTTTGTTTTGATTCGATCGAGACATTCGGTGTACAGTCAGCAAAGCGACGCGGTCAGTGACAACAATATTTGACCTTACTTTCACTTACACCTTTGGTTTGTTTATATTTTACTAATTATTTCTTGTTTAGTAGTGTACTGTCGTGTTGTATGTATTTGTGGGTACAAGAATAGACATTTATAAATAAATAATTTAATTATACATATTATATAAATATACGTGTATATGTATTACAAATGACCGACTTAATTAATCTCAAGATCTACTAACTTATTATCAGATCTACCAATATCACACTTCTTAAAATCTTAAATGTAACAACATAAATAGTTTAATAGGTATAAAATTATGAAGTATTTTTTTATTTGACAAACGAGAACAGTATCTACGTTCTGTTTGTTTTTAACTGTAAAATGCAAACTGACGTAAATAAGTCGAACAATTTTTTTCGGACTACTACTTTGACCTTATTAAATATCTTTGTTGCCAACTGTACTTCAGAAGCGTAATTTTGTCCTTCTGTCAGTGGTCTTTTCTCACGGATCCTTAATGAATGCAAAATAAGTCCTCACACTTTTAATGATTCTAACTTTCAAACAGCTTGATATTTTAATATTTATCTCGCTGTTATCACCTCTCTATTTCTTCCGTGGATGTCATACGAGGCGACTAAGGATAAATAGTTGTTGCTGGCATCCTGTCACTAGTGTACCTATTAACTTAGAACCTAATAATATGCTGGAAGTCTAACGCGCTAGAAATCGGCAGCATGGGCTTGACCTCACCTTCAGTCATATTGCTTAAGCGAAACCGATTTTTGGATCATTCGTTCAATTGGCTTCTAACGTGCTGGCATGGGTTTCGATTATCATACATACAAAAAAATCGAATTGAACACCTCCGTTTTTGAAGTCGGATAAAAATTACACTGTCTCTATTGGGATAACTACACTGTATGTAAACCAGAATCCTTCATCCGGGTTCCGTCTATCCCGAAAAGGGGGAGTGCCCTTTCCTCGATCATTTTTTCAACGCGCACCTTTCGGCGCAAACAAAAATAACAATGCACGCCCCAGCGCCGGCGCAACTAGCGTTACTAGAGCTGTTACCTGTCACCGGAATCGGATGTATCCGAAACAAAAGATATCCGCATCCGAGACTGATTAATGAGGTGATTCGGGTTGCAACTATTAAGACCAAGCTGTGTGAATATTAAACACTCTTCTACTCTGCACTATCTGCCTATATTTTTTGAAGAAAAATCATAGGCAGAGCAGGGGTAGGAGAGTATTATACATTAAACTACCGTGAGACTCACTCATGTTGAAAAATTATCGGATAACTCACGTTTAATAAATCGAGTTTAGCTCGACATGTTTCGGCAGTTCGCGTTTGGCAGCAGCAGCTGCCGCGGCTCCTAGATGAACGGCTACGAATTAGTCCGAAACATGTCGAGCTAAACTCGATTTATTGAACGTGAGTTATCCGATAATTTTTCATCATGGGGTAGGAGAGTGTCTAATATAAGTAAAAATAAGACTAGCAATTAATAAATGAATGCTAACTTGTGTGGTTAGACATGTCATTGTAGAACTTACTGTTTATATTAAGTACGTTATGGAATACAATAGTCTAAAGTGAATAATTTTATTTCATTTCATTTCGAAACGTCACTTAGACAAAAATCATGACAGTTTCGTGTTTTGTTACCATTTGAAGACATAGCGTGTTATTTAGATAAAAGAGTTATAACAGATAAGTTGCTAGTCGTTTCTTAAGACTTCCAAGAAATGAGAGGTAACTTTAAACCAAACACCAAACGGAAACAGATCCGAAAGAATTCAATAATCCCAATCCGAAACATGCGGATACGGATGAAAATTTCCCACCACATCCCTAAATTACTATTACATCACTAAAAGCGCTCGGGTTACCAGGGGTGGCCACGGGCGGTCCCGCGCCGTGTTTGCAAATAAACAGTTGACGACCACTGGCGGAGTTTCACAAAACGGTTGGCGATTCCTGGCTGGGCCGTACAATGGTTGCCGATCCAGGGCCGGCACAATGGAGGCAGCGGGGGACAAGTTCTCACGCAACGCCGGTCCTGCCAACCCTGCATCCGTAGATTTAGGCTGCAGACGACAGACTATCCGCGACGGACTTTTTAGTCTGTGAAAATAGAACCCATGGAATATGCAGTAACGCACACGGCAAAAAGTCCGGCGCACAATGCTTACAATCCACGCAGACTTTTTGTGCGCCGCAGACTCGATCGCACAAAAAGTCTGTCTGCATTACGTCTCAGTTGAAATTTCGAAGCGAGATTGCTTTCGAACTGTCAGATTTAGAGCGATTGCGATCCCGAGCGCGTTAGGCAACAGTACAACGAATAGACAAAAGGTTGATTGATTGAGGATGGCATGCATTGTGCGCCGGAATTTTTGCGTTTCTTCATATAATTCCATTGGTTCTATATTCACAGACTAAAAAGTCCGTCGCGGATAGTCTGTCGTCTGCGCAGGGCCTTAGTCATTCACGCCCACGCCTGTGTTCCCAAATGGGGTAGGGAGAGCGCGAGACGCTACAACATAGCTATGATTGTTTCGCTTTTACAGACTTCTGTCATATTAGTTAAGAAGTATAAGTGATAGGTTGCTAGCCCGTCGCCTAAAATATACCTTAACCGCCTCAGCCGAATCCTACATACATACAATCACGCCTGTATTCCCAAACGGGGTAGGCAGACCACACAAAACGCTACATAGACAAAACGATGACTAAGTACTTCACATTTTGTAAGCCGCTTCTAGCATAATATTTTTTAGGTTTTGAGGTGGCAGGTACAATAGTGACAGGTTGCTAGCCTGTCGCCTAAAATATACCTTAACCTATGTCCTTAGTCGCCTCTTACGACATCCACGGTAGTATTTTTTTTATCACATTATCGAAATTGCCCCACTACTAGCCCTCAAACTGAGTAATAGATAACAGGGCAAGTATACGACGAATCTCAAGATGTGAAAAAACATAAGACCGTGGTTTTACTGCCTCGATTTTTATTCCCGCCTTAGGTTTAACACGGCAACACGCTCTAGTCGCGTCGCGCGGGATAGTCTACCTGTCACTTTCTGACGTCTCTAGTTAGACAGTGACAGGTATAGTCTATCTCGCGCGTATCTACTCGCACCCCGTCGTACTAAAGGGACAGGTGTCGAGTTTACAAAAATGCCGCTCCATTTCTTCCGTGGATGTCGTAAGAGGCGACTAAGGAAGCTTAAGGTATATTTTAGGCGACAGGCTAGCAACCTGTCACTATTATTCCTGCCAACTCAAAACAAAATGCTAGAAGTGGGTAAACGTGAAATAGTCATGGTTTGGTCTATGTAGCGTTTCGTGTACTCTGCCTACTGGTCAGTTAACTAAAGCAGGCACGTAAAACAGACGTACGCATTGAGCTTGTGTAGTATCTGTGAATTAGCACGCGGCGTGACTTTGCACTGCATACGTATCATGAAAAGTCTGCCCGATTTGATCAAAATTATTATTTTTAAACATACTGTTTAGTGAAATTGCACAAGTGTGAGTACTGTGAACGTGCCAGCTTTAGTTAACTGACCTATACCCCGTTTGGGAATGGAATACAGACGTGCTATGTGTGTATGTCATTTTATATCAAAGGATGTCCTCTTGTGATCTCTCATGCAGAGGGTCGTGGTTTCGAATCCCAGGCTCGTACAGTCACGAACCGGGATTGTTAAGCCACTTGCCACTGTTTGCAATTTAGACGCGTAATCAATGACCGATGTGACCGACTAGATGTCAGCTATTGGATTAGTGTTACACGACCAAGTTACAAACATAGGCAAGTGGCTCAACAATCCCTGTTCGCGATGGTACCTCTGAATTCGACTTCCATTTACTCATTAAGCGGTGAAGAAAAAGTTTCTGAGAAACCCTGCTCACAGCGAAGCAATTCAATGTGTGTGAAGTTCCCTATAAAAGGCTATTACAAGAACTACAGCAAAGCTGCTATTTTATTTTTATGACCTTAAAAGGATACGTCGAATTAAATTAACGTTTCTCGGCAAAATGTATTTATTCCCTCTTTCACAATCGTTACGCCCCCGTAGACGAGGTGACTAAAAATATCCTTTATTTTATTCCTGTCCTTCAAAAAACGTGGGAAGCTCTTATATAAGCTTAGGATTTCAAGGTGAAATTAAAATAGAATGACCTTGACCTAACTTAATACATACCTTCGCGTAAACATTGACGTACAATAAACAATTAAACTCCCAATCACGCTCAAAAAATATCGGAAGCAAAAGTCTGCACACGCGTCAACTGTGCAGAGTTTTGGTTCAGTTGTCTTTCGACGTTACGTCACTACTTCTAACGGTCGTGTACAATTGTCATTACATTAAACATTACTGCTACAAAATAAGGTGTTAATTTGAATGAATGCTGTTCATGTTATTTGTATGTGTTGATGTACACACACAGACAACGCCGCTCGGACGTTTTTTGAGGAATTTTGTTAAACGATTGGGAGTCTAGTTGTTTATTGTCAATGCGCGCAAATGATTTATTTCATCGACTTCAGCCGGCTTAGCTCAATAAGGCGCGAGTAGAGATACGTGCGAGATAGACTATACCTGTCACTGTCAAATTAGAGACTTCAGAAAATGACGGGTAGACTATCCCGCGCGAGACGACTAGAGCGTGCCGTACTAAACCTACAGATGCCCCCGTGGCGCCTGGTTAGGAATTACAGCTCGTTTTATCCGTGAATGTCGCTAAGGGCGAAAGAATAAGGCATGCTGTAGGCGAAATATAAAATTTATTTAAATACATAGAAGCTTATGATGGCCTTAAGAAGGTTTTACATGTCTTATTTTTGAGTCTGAAATCGGTAAACTTTGATGATCTGACAGAACGAGATACTAACTATCCTAATGAAAAGTAGCTTATCCCATTCCGCTTTCAAAGCGAAACAATATGAGCGCATTATAAGTGTAAATCGATGGATAGTCATTCATTAGTCTATGTAACACTTGAGAATACAAGCATAATAATTTCTTGTTTAAAGGGTTTCGGAAATCAAAAATCGGACAGCCGAAACAATGCGTCCAATACTCACAAGTTCCAAATACAAATACAAAAAACAAAACACTCTTGACTCTGTGTCTAAACACTGTTCGAAACAAAAGACACAAAGCGCGGCCAATGACAGACACTCGACGTTTAAAAACACTAACGTTACATGTGCACGCGCACTCTAGCCACAAAACGATATTTGTTTGTTTGTTGCGTCAAGGGTCACACTCCCCTTTCGGATTGTTCGAGGGCTGTCAACATGAATTTCAAAGAGGTAATAGTAATGAAGAGAAATAATGAATTATTTGCTTCATAAACATGGTAGTAGTGTAGTGCCGCGATATTAGCAAGCATTTTAATCTACTATCTAAAAAGTAATCTAAACTAATAATAATTAAGTAAGCTACACAAACTACAATTATACCTACATTATAAATTATGCGTACTTAATTCAATTAGTCAGATTTTTTTCGCATTAAATTTGAACTCCAGGTTACAATTATATTTTTTAAAGAATTATAAGTATTATTAGTTTAGAACTATGTAGTTCGATTGTAAAAGGCTTTTAGGGCTCCTTAGTTCTAAAGGAAAAAGGCTACATGTGTGTCTGTCTGTTCAACGGTAGATGTAGGTAGGTACCTAATGTTCCGACTCGAATTTACCTTGATGTGTACATTTTTTTACTGAACTGCTAATAATCGCGCCTGTTTTCCCAGATGGGGTAGGCAGAGCACCTATAACATTGTACAGCCGATTTTATAACAATTTTAGGTGTAAACAACCGATGCAAGAGGTATATAAGTGACAGGTTACGTTAAGCATATTCTAAACTTATTTCCTTAGTCGTCTTTTACGACATCTACGGAAAATATGGGAAGAATTTTTTTTTTATGAAATTCGCCTTTTCAAGCTCAATTCAGCAGTTAAAAACAAGGAAGTAACCCATGGCACCGGTTAGTAAACATAATCGATGCGTAACCAAAGGATAGATAAAATTTGACAACCCTTACCAATGAGTCTATCGCTACAGTCAACCCTAACCCTTTCTAGCCATAACCATAAGGTTCAATTTAACTTTCACATCAGTCAGTAACCCTATTTAAACTTAGTACGTGGTTAACTTTAATTTTGAACTCTCGATCGTTGAGATAAGTTGATGACACGCGCGGTCGGGCATCAAATCGCATTATTTTGCGGATTTGCGTTGAGTATGTTTATCTTTTTGTACCATCGCGAACAGGGATTGTTGAGCACCTATGTTTGTAACTTGGTCGTGTAATACTAATCCAATAGCTACATCTAGTCGGTCACATCGGTCATTGATTACACGTCTAAATTGCGAACAGTGGCAAGTGGCTCAACAATCCCGGTTCGTGACTGTATATATTTGTCTCCGGAGTCGCTGTTAAAGACTGTGGCGGTACCAGGATCGCATAGACAGCAGGTGCCCACGTACCATCACGAACAGGGATTGTTGAGCACCTATGTTTGTAACTTGGTCGTGTAATACTAATCCAATAGCTGACATCTAGTCGGTCACATCGGTCATTGATTACACGTCTAAATTGCGAACAGTGGCAAGTGCCTCAACAATCCCGGTTCGTGACTGTACGTAACAACTACAAATAAAATATTAGGGCCTTAAAAATATACTATAATACGATATCCGTTGTGTCGGGTTTAGAATAAAACCTCGCCATCACCGTGGATGTCGTAAGAGGCGACTCTGGAAATGGATCAAATATTTTCAGCAGTCTAACTTTGTGAGATACAGCCTGGTGACAGACGGACGGACAACGTAGTCTCAGTAACAGGCTCCCGTTTCACCCTTTGGATACCCCTAAAAACGGCAAATGCAATCTAACATGGCAATTACTACAACCAATTTGTCTAACAGTTAAAAAAACCACAATCGCCCAAAAAACCGAGATTCATAACTCAAAAAAGATCGTAGCTTATAATAAACCCCAACCACAACAAACGATTGTACAAGAGTATAAAGATATCACACAACAATGCGCGTACGCACAATATGATTGTCAACCTCCATTTGTCAACGCGCACGAGGCTGCCACTCAAAAATGGCCCTTAACTTTGACACTTAGGATTGAGAGTGTAACGGTTTGTGACTTCCGGCACGCCATCTGCAACTCTACAATGCATTTGTAGGTCAGGATTTTTAGGGATCCTTGGTCGAAGCTTACGAACTATTGCCGACAGACCTTACGATGAAGAAACCAATTCAGAACGTCTTTTCCATTATATCTTACTAATACCGCTAAATAGATAGTGTTATTTGATCAATACATTATAATATTATGTACATTAAACCATAGAAGAAGAGTATTTCTTTGAAAGTTTTATGTTTACAAGTTTCGCGATTTTTTTTACGGCGGTTTTAGATATTAGAATGAATACTAAGTCTCTCTTTAATTATATTATTTAGAGACTAGTGCATAATTTTTTTCACATTTCAGAATAAAATGATTGCCTCGTTGTACATACAAATGGATACAAAACATGTGTATCTACACAAAAAAAACTTTTAAGTAAGTCACCCTTTTTGGGAGTCCATTTCATATAAAAAAGCGGGTATGAGTGATTTAATCCTTAACTCGATTTTATTGTCAGATAATTAAAATTAAGTAAGTGTTTTAAGTATCGACTGTTGGTTCTTTTACATACCATGTCGCTTTTAGACTTGTAGTTCTTACGTATACTAGCATTTTAAACATACCTCTAAGTGGACAAGGTGCATAAAATGATTGCTGTGTAGCATTAACGATATAGGCTGCTCTCTTAAAATTTATTTATAATCACATGTCATGGCATATAGTAATTTATAATAGTGGTAATTATTTGCGTATAAGGATGTAATTTTATTTAATAGGATATATTTATTCAAACAAATTCGTTTAGCTTAAGTAGTTTTAGGTTTTACCCCTTAACTTTTTTTTTGTATGCCTATTTGTTCCCAATATCCTGTCAATCGCCAGAAGGTTAGGTGGTACCTATGTGGTAATAATTCAAAATACATATTTCCGATCCCTAAACTCACCCAGCCCTTCGCATGTAGGGCCGGTACACACTTGGCCTATTTTTTGTCACTACACACCTCAGTGGGTATTTTCTTTGTTCGAAACATAAATACAAGTTTGCATGTCGCCAGATTGCTATGAAAAAAAAGTATTTGTGTGCAATGACCCTGGGACGAATAAAGTTCGGTTGGAAATAAACCACTGAGGGAAACTGTTGTTATCAATAGTTACACCTAGAAAATAAATGGTATACTTTGGAACGTACAATTTTTTTTAGTAGGTAAGTATAAGGAGATGCTTGGACGCGTGTGGGTCTGATATATGACGGCCGGATAGCCCAGCGGTTAGAGAACCTGACTGTGAAGCTTAAGGTCCCGGGTTCGATCCCCGGTCGGGGCAGATGTTTGTATGATGAATATGAATGTTTGCTTTCGAGTCTTGGATGTTTATCTATATATAAGTAAGTTTATCCGTTGTCTAGTACCCATAACCTCGTTCTGCCCAATGTGCTCAATAAAGAACACTTTATGTTTAGTGGTTTCTGCCCGAAGTTTTTTGTTTATACTTCAGGATTCTGCCCAATGTTCTCAAAAAATCACATATTAAAATTTGCCACTTACTGACTAAATGTTCCACATTTTGGCGATTTTGATTTGCTCGTTTCTGATTGGTTGAAATATTGGCCAGTTAGCAATCAAACTTTTTGTTTAACTGGCTTGCATTCGCCTATCAGTGTCACGCCACGTGTTAAAGATGGCGAAACTTGAACATACAATTTTCAGTAAAAAATGTCTTGGGCAGAACCCATCAAAATGAAATTGTGCTTAATTAAGAACATTGGGCAGAAACCAGATGTTCATTTAAAAAAGCTTGGGCAGAACGAGGATAACACAGGCATTAAATTGCCTACTTTGGGACTAGGTGATTGGTGTAAAAATTGTCCAGTGATATTTATATTACGTCAGAGGTACATACATCACGCCTGCATTCCCAAATAGGTTAGGCAGAGCACACAAATAGCTGCATAGATAAAACCATGACTGTTTCACGTTCGTGGCCACTTCTAGCATATTTTTAGGCTAATTTGGCAGGTATAATAATGATAACTTGATTCTCATAGTTAGTTTATAAGTGTCTTTAAACACGGACATACCTCGTGTGTTCATAAGTTTTGAGACAAACTTTATCGTCGAATTTTATTAAATGATAATGATTTATTTTTATGATACAGTTATAGGGTTGATGAAACACGCTGTGTTAGTAAAATAAAAATGGATTTTACTCGAAATGTCCACCATTATTTTTAATACAAGCTCTTAAGCATGGTTTCCACTCATCAATAGCTTCAGGTACTTTTTCAATAGGAAAACGTTTTGTTTGTTTCACTAATGTGCTTTTCGGGGCCCGAAGGTTTGGATGTGGCTTTCGACATGCCCTCAGCTCTGGTTCCGTCCGCAAAGAGTAATCATAGGATTTAAGTCTGGGCTTGAAGAAGATCATTCCTCAGTACTAGTAAACGCGGCCAAATTTTCTTTTACCCACTTTTTTGTGAAATTCACATTGTAAGAGGAAGCAGAATCTTGCTGGAAAATTCAGTCTTTGTCAGCGAATAGAGAGGTAAATAAGGGTTTTAAAACGTTCTGTAGAATGTCATTCTGATAATTTTGTGCTTTGACTTTGACCCCTTTTTGACAAAAATGGAGTCTCGTAACACCTTCATGTGTAACGGACCACCATACCACAATATTAGCTGCATGATGTGTGCCTTGCACATTCCGCGCGTTAGACGGAAGGTCCTTTAGGCTTTCGGTGTAGATTTTATAATTCTACCTATTAAACTTTTCTTCGAAGGTAACTATTTTCTTATCCGTGAACAAAATTTTTAAAGGGTCGTGCTGCTTAAGTAACATTTGACAACATTGGTGCCGCGTTTTGCGCAGACGATCATTTAGATAGTGTACTTTTTTCTTATTTTACGCTTTTAATTTAAGATCATATTTAAGTATTCTATTCACCGATATACGTGAAATGCCAGTCTGTAGCCCATCTTCTTCTGCGTGCGACACGTATATCGACGAATTCGTTCTTTGATCTTCTTTATGTTAGCAGGAGTTCTTACAGATCATGGACGATCAGTTATTGGGCGGTTTTCAATCCTTTGTGTATCCTTGTAACTCCTTTTGATATAATACACAAAGTTGCGACTTGCTCCAATACTTTATAATTCGTTAAAAAAATATATTAGTTTTTTTCCGATTTCATACAATAAAATTACACTACACCGCAATTGTTTTTTGGCCGCCATTTTGACAAAACAATGATAACAAAAAGAAAATATTTATTATTTTAATCTAAAGATTCCAATTTAAAATTATTAAATAGCCACAGCCAGCAACCAGCACGTTTTTATTAAAAATCTATCGCTTGAAATACGTCTCAAAACTTATGAACACACGAGGTAAGTTTTATAACGCATTTTTGGTTGCTAAATAAATAAAAACATCATACAAAACACCAATTTCATAAGTAATAGAACCTAATACATGTTATTGTAATTATCATTAAGCAGAATCATAAACAAATACCCCACAAATACCTTTCATAATTGATCCGTAATTGCCTCATATCTCGTAATACATAGTATTCTTTATTAAATGTTCCCTTTCAATAGGTCAGGAACCAAGATATAATTACTATATGTATGACGAGCACGTGTCGACGAGTCGTGGTCGTCACGCGACGCGACTGATAAATAAAGTAACTTTATTACGTTTTATTGTAAAGAATTACTCCTAACACTTTATCTATAGGAACGTTTGTCGAGTTGTTTATTGATTCAACAGAACCACTTCAAAATGGTGGGTAAATATTGGGCTATATTTGAATGTTTTTCGAACTCTGGACTGGAAGGTGATTGAGATATTATAATCAGTAACACTAATGCCGTCGTGAAACGCATTTATGTATGCAGTGAATGTTTTAACCAGCAGAGTATACGCGTGTGAAAAGCCCTGTGAAGTTTGAACTCAGAATTTACAAGTAAAAAAAAAATCTGAAAATATTGGCCAGTCGATTGTACTTTGGCTTACCTATAATCAACCGTCTAGTATTGCAATATCGAGCAGGAATAATGGGACTTGCAGTGCCTTATAAAGTTGGCATAACATAGCGCTAATTAAGCTGAAAAGCGATGAAAAATTTGTTTCCTACAAGGTCAATGATGCAAATTTCCAAGAATTATTTTTCAGGGTTATTTTTCAGGTACCGATCACTGGTTAAAATATTCACAGACAATAGGGTCTTTGACAACAGTAAAAATAAACTATAATTTGTGGCCATCCTAACAGATTACAGGAAAATTAAACATATTTCACTTTCTTTTGTTCAAAATATTATGCATTTTTAGAGTATTTTGTTCTATTAATTTCTAATATTCGTTAATAATGTATCTGTGACTGAAACGCTTGCGATTGATTGATGACGTCACATACCATGAAAGGTATCTGTGGTCAAAGTGGACATTGATAATTTGACATGACAATTTTGACAGCTTCTTTGTGTGGTGCCTTTGTTTACTTGCATTTGACGTCAAACACCGTTTTTGGCGTGAGTTTGAGAATTTGAACTTTAATATTTATTTTCTTTGTTAATACAGACAAGAATCCGGAAATACTAATATATCGTGTTTATTACATAATGAAGAATTTATTAAAAATATATTTCAAAAATGTTTAAAAACCCTATTCCGGCCACCATGTAAAAAAATCCTAGTTCCTACAAGCTACAAGTTTCACTAACTTCGCTCTTATTTTACACCAATTTTAAGATCATTTCGAAGCCATACCGTGTGCTTTAGCACTAAAATCACGCGACACGGCCAGTGCCAGCCTAACGCCTTAGAACTTATGCGTCCCTGGTACCTACTGGTTTGAAATTTTGTATCTATCCCTAGTTTTCGAACAAAGTCGCGTGAGATAGATAGTAAAAGTACCAATGCTCGACGCCTCAACGCTCAATAGATGACACCCATCTGTCTTACTATGACATAAGGTTGCAAATGCCAAGTATTGGGTCATTGTCGAGCACGGGGACGTTTACCTTTAGTGTGTAGTGCCTCACAAAACACGGCCAGTGCTAGCCTAACGCCTTAGAACTTATGGGTCCCTGGTACTCTTTTAAAATTTTGTATCCATCCCTAGTTTTCAAGCAAAGTCGCGTGAGATACATAGTATATGCGTAGTGCCCAGAGGTCAAGAGGTCATCGGAAAGGTGAACAACACGGTAGAGGCTAGTGCTGTTCTCTGCAATGATAGGTTATCTGTTGTGATAAAGTTTCGGCGCAATAAGTTTAAATTCATGTTAGATTCGAATGTAGTGTGAATTTCGTAAACGGAACGTAGATTTTTACGTGTTTTTCTAACCAATACATACGTCACCATAGATAGGTTGAGCTTGCAAATCCGTACACAAGCAAGACCATGATTATTTCACGAGTGCCGCTTCACTTATTTTTAGGTTCTAAGTTAGTAAGTAGAATAGTGACAGAATGCTAGCCTGTGGCCGTCTCTTAAAACATCCACGTTAGAAATGGAGAGGTGTTATTCTAAGGCCGACAGTGTACAGTGAATCAATTGGTTTTGTAAAAAATCTGTTGTAAGTTCTAATCCAACGTATTAGAAACGGGTCAGGTCCAGAACATCCAATTTAGCGATTCTGTCGTTAGAAGTGACGACTTTTGCATAAAAGTTATTTGTAACCTTGTCTATTGACATTAAGAGTCAATTTTGAACTGCACATAATTTGACGCCGGGCGTCAGGCAGGAGGCTAGACGATATTTCGATAAGTGATTTGATTAAATTAAATAAATATTAATTTTAGGGACACAAACTTGTTAGTAATTTAAATTATTTTAGTTACTAGCTAGTGTTTAATAGAAATTATTAAGAGGCAACGCAGACGCACTCTTTTTGCTATCGAGTCTGCGGCGCACAAAAAGTCCGCATGGCTTGTATGCATTGTGCGCCGGACATTTGCGCGTCGTGTGCGTTACTGCAATAAGCATAGGTTCTATTTTCACAGACTAAAAAGTGCGTCACGGATAGTCTGTCGTCGCAGCAACTAAAGAGATCCGTCACTTTTGAGTAGCTCTATTTTTTTTTTATATGAGAGAATGGTGGTTTAAGTCTGTTGATTAGCTTGAGTAGCTGTGGCTACTAACCAATTAGAGGTATCGTTCCAATAACATTCCATTGGATAATTGACCTTATATCCTATCATGAGTCCCAGCGGTTCGACCTGTGGCCTCTCAAGCAGAGGGTTCAAACCCCGGGCTCGCACCTCTAAATTTTTCGGAATTTATGTGCGATATCGAATTTGATATTTAACACGAGCTATACGGTTGGAAAACATCGTGAGGAAACCTACACACAGCGACGAAGTAATTCAACGTTGTGTGTGAAGTTCCCAATCCGCACTGGGCCCGCGTGGGAACTATAGCCCAAGCCCTCTCATACTGAGAGGAGGCCTGTGCCCTGCAGTGGGACGTATATAGGCTGATGATGAAATTACCTACATTTAAATTATCTGTGGGCGTACAAATTCGACGCACGCGCACAGAAACGTCGTATGGAAACTGAGACAGCGCCACCAAGCGGCAAGCTTGCACAACTCCCGCGGTCGACACGTCTCCATACATTCGTAGCGTTGATTCGCAAACGAAATCATTATCGATTCATCACCGTTTTGATTAGGTACCCTAAGGCCCTGCGCAGACGACAGACTATCGCGATGGACTTTTTAGTCTTTAAAAATAGAACCTAATTACATGCAGTAACGCACACGTCGCGCTAAAAGTCTGCACAATGCATACAATCCACGCAGACTTTTTGTGCGTAAACTCGATCGCAAAAAAAGTCCTTCGTCTGCGCTGCACCATATGGGGATGCAGACGTGATGTAAGAAGCGTTCAAAACAAAGCTAAATAGATCTATTAAGATTTCTAAATTATCTATTCATCGCTATAAATAATACAAACATAATAAAGCGTAAATAGCCGTCTAGCGATGCTGTTATCAACCGATATAACCCACTAAACTATATGTTACATTTACATATATATGCTAGACTCGAAGCGATAACTCGCATAGTTCGCATTGTCGAACTAAACATTAATTTACATACGCTAATCTAGTATTCCCAAATAAATAAATATCACCGGACAATTTTTACACCAATCACCTAGTCCCGAAGTAGGCAATTTAATGCCTGTGTTATGGGTACTAGACAACGGATAAACTTACTTATATACAGATAAACATCCAAGACTCGAAAGCAAACATTCGTATTCATCATACAAACATCTGCCCCGACCGGGGATCGAACCCGGGACCTCAAGCTTCACAGTCAAGTTCTCTAACCGCTTGACTAACCGGCCGTCCAAATGGTGGTAGACAGAGCACACGAAACCCTACATAGGCAAAACCAGGACTATTTTTTTTACCCACTTCTAGCATTTTTTTGTTCTAAGTTGGCAGGTATAGCGAGAGGTTGCTAGCCCGCCGCCTAAAATATACCTTAAGCTTCCTTAGTCACCTCTTACGAATTACGGCAGCGAATCCATTATGCGTTTTGTACTTCACTACACTGGTATTAAAGGGCCAATTACACTGCACCGTACGCCGCTCGCTCACACCGCTCGGCGACCGACAAGAGTAACACTGGGCCCGCGTGTGAACTACTGTGCCCAGCAGTGGGACGTACACATACACATACAATCACGCCTGTACTCTCAAATGGAGGCAGAGCACACAAAACGCTACATAGACCAAACGATGACTATTTCACGTTTGTGGCTACTTGAAACATTTTTTTAAAGGTGGTAGGTACAATAGTGACAGGTTGCCAGCCTGTCGCCTAAAATATACCTAAACCTATGTCCTTAGTCGCCTCTTACGACATCCAAGGAAAATGGAGAGGTGTTAATTCTACCGACACCACACGGGAATTATTATTGGATTATACATACATACATACATATTCTCACGCCTGTGTTCCCATGAGGGGTAGGCAGAGCACAAGAATTCAAAAATCCAGTGCCACGTTCAGCAAATTGAGGGTAACCAGATGGGCAAACGTGATATTGTAGTGACAGGTTGCTAGCCCATCGCCCACAATACACCAACCCTTTCCCAGAGTCGACTCTTACGACACCCACGGGAAGAAAGGGGGAGGTGCTATTCTAACCCGGCACCACACGGGGAAAATTGGATTATTACTATAAAAAATGTTGCTAACTATGAAAGCGATGCGCGATACCCCCAAAATTGCCATCAAACTTGCAGGGGCACCCCATCCTACAGACTTATATTGAAATAGATACCGCGAGTTCCTGCTTTTGTATGAAAACCAAGCGTGCCACTTTCTCTACCTACTGTAACTTCACATGAGTGCTTTAGTGATGGGAATTGACAGTCCGATTAAAAGGTGACGCCTTATTCAAGTTAGTCTCTAGTTTAAACCTAATTTAAGTAGTACAAGACTAAATGAAATCGCGTCAAAGGAAGAGCATTGCTCTCCCTTTTGGCTTTAGGCTTTTCCAGGGATTGTTGAACCACTTACCTATGTTTGTAACTTGGTCGTGTAATACTAATCCAATAGCTGATATCTAGTCGGTCGCATCGGCCATTGATTACACGTCAAAATTGCGAACAGTGGCAAGTGGCTCAACAATCCTGGTTCGTGACTGTAACACTTGAGTCATCTATAAGTTTGTGGGTGATCGTATCAGTGTAATAGCTGGTCAAGGGCCAGTTTTTGCTCGTTCCCTCGCGCGATAAGCAATGACCCGGACGCCGATAGCCTGGCGGCGTACCAAAGTGCGACGATCACGCGTCTCACCTTCGATATTTGGGCGATACGAGTGATTCCGAGCGTGTACAGGCGACTTGTGATATCCCATACAAACGTGCTAGTAAGTTCGATACGATTACATACATTTGTCACCGGAAAATAACAAAATCCGTAAGATTCCAAACGAGAAAGTAAGATTCTACGCCCACATTTTTGCAAATTTTATATAATCTAACCTAACCTAAGTTGATTACATATTTTACGAAAATGCGGGCGTAAAATAATACAATTTGTCTCCCGTTTGGATCTTATAAATTTCCTATAAAATTTTCGTTATAAACTTACGGATTGTGTTATTTTCCAGTGACACATACAATGGGTTTCATTGTGTCGGATTTAGAGACACCTCTTCGTTTCTTTTAAAGATGTTAGGGTTATTAGACGACCTAAAAAAAAGCTAGAAGTCGTCGCGAAGCGTGAAATTGTCGTGCTTTTTCTGTGTAGCGTTTCTTCTGCTGTGCTAAACCCATTTGGGAATATATGTATGTATACAATTACGCCTGTATTCCCAGGGTAGGCAGAACACGTGAATCGTGGACAATACCACGACTATAGCACGCTTAATGCCTCATTTACATTCAGCTGTAGTGAGCAGGGAAGTGCAGGACGAGTATGTAAACGTATACTTCTCTTGCCACTGCTTAATGCCACTCGCGCTGCCCAGCGCTCGCTCTAAGAGCGGTTAGGGAATTATTGCCGGCAGCGCGAGGAGCAGCGATTGCCGGCAGCGCGAGGAGTAGATAGGGCTGAATATAAATGAGGCATTAGATTTCAAAACAGAGGTGCTTGCCTCGTGCACTAAACATCCAAGCGAATTCGGATCCCGAAAGTAAAACCATTTTAGCGGTAAATTGTCACTTGTCCCATGGGAAATAGTTACCAAACTGTCCACGGAATGATTAGCACAACCGTAATCGCTAAGTCACATAATTAGCATTTTTCGAGTTGGCCATCGCCCCGGGTCGTGAGACAATGAGATCGTAAGATAGGGGGTTTGGCGCGAGCCATGAGCGATTAAAAACTAAATAAGTTACAAGTGGTAAGGTACATTTTAATGTACCATCGAACCAATTGATTACTGACCCACTATAGAACCTTTTCACAGTGAACGTCATAGTGACATTGCATTGATTGACAAAGGAAATGTTTATGACGTTTATTGTGACAACGTTCTGCGATGGGTCAGGAATCAGTTGGTTCGATAGTACCAATCCTCAACGCCCAGTAGATGACACCCATCTGTCACCTGTCTTACTATGACAGGTTGCAAGTGCCATGTATTGGGTCGGTGTCGAGGACAGGGACGTTTACCATATTAGTGCCAGCGCATCAGTGACGCCAAACTCAAAAAGTTAATCAAGTTAATAGATACACAATATTTTTGATTGAATTAAAGTTGGAGTAAAAGTAAATAAATAAAAATAGAAAATTAGCAGCACAACATAGTGCGAAAATTTGAAATTTTAAAGAAAGAAACCATTTTAGATAAATTTTGGCCACTGTAATGAGAAAATAACAAGCACTCATGGAATATAATTTTTTGATGATGTAGATGTAGATCGAAACATTGCAACATTCAACGCGTCTTCTATCTGCTTATTAGGCTAGTAGAAAAAAAAATCCGTCATATAGATTACCAAAAAATGTTGTACACATATTTTCTTTTATATGACAAACGAAAAATGACGACAATACAACGCTTAAAAGTTTCGCGCGACGTCACAACTCGGTACAATTTTTACCGATTCGCGACGTCTAAAACCACTCCGGAAGTTTGATGATCTAGTATATCTGGGCCGTTCTCCAGCCGTACGATTTTTCGTGTTCTCAAGTTCAAGTGCCTGTGAAATCCAAATTCTAACAGATAACCTTATAAAAAAAATATCTTACGTAATTCACACTTTATTCTGCTCAAAATAAGTCTAACAATAGTATATTCTTGTTATTAAATGCGCGAAACAAAAATCGAAAGTCAGTGGAGTCTACATTTTCGCCTTGTCCCACCTCCAAAATTTGTTAGTTGATGACATATACTTCGAAACCTAAACGCGGAAACTGTAAGTTTTTGTTGTTCACAGCAAGCCAATTACATGATAAATTAAATCCTATTGCCTAAATAATTATTTTTACATTGGTTTATTTTTAAAGCCATTTTTAAAAAGTGTCCCGAGTTTTGCGTCTTGACCAAATTCGGCCATAAAACGCGTCGTACTGCTCAAACGCATACTCCGAGAGACATCCTCGATACGTTCCTAGAAAGAGTCTGTCACGCCGCGATGGCTAAACAGTGTGAATCTGTGATTTATTGTGCCGTTACCGAATCACGAAGGAAAGAAAACAACACGAATTTTTTGTCACAGTTAAAAGTGATTACCATATTATTTTTTTCTCGCATGTTCTGTTAATATATTTAACTCAGATTATTTTGACATATTAAACAGTGTTATAACTACTTACACAAAAAATATTGAGTTTTTATCAATAACCGTTTCGAAGTAATTAATTAAAAACTAAATTGCTCACGTGATTACCGCGACGGTGATTACCGTAATTTGAGTGATCTCCGCGGTTTTATAGACGTGGTAATAACTATATTGGTCATTTATTGAGTTATCACTGTAAAATATATAAGTTTTAAATAATGCTTCCCTTGATTGAGAATATTACTCTGTGCAACACAAAAAAAAATATACCTAATAAAAAAATATTAATTTCACGTTTCTTTTTTTTATCAATGGTTATCATTAATTAAAATTATTATACTATTACTTAAGATGTTTATAATTCAAGGCTATAAATGTATAGCATAAAAAGTCTAGTGATATCTATCAATAAACATGATTTCATGCCAATATTGTTTGCTTGGGTGATTACCGAATTATATGAAAAAAGAAAATTTAATTATCTCGATAATTAAAAGGTTCAAAGTGATGCCTCTTTTTGCAAAACGTTTGAGATGTGAAGCATTATTCGATTTATTCATAAAAATACACATTAACATAAAATGAAATTATGCCTCGGAGTGTCACGCAAAACTGCCTTGGTCGTGGAATGACCCATCTATAAACTTTGTCGATGTTTAGTCATTTGATAAAAAAAATAAGTTTCACATTTTTCTATAATGTAACTGACGGACTAATTAGATTTTTTTTTACCCAGGACACAAGCCTATAGCTAAAGAGGCGCGCTACCCGTTTAGATCTTATTACTTGTGCCATTTTATTATGAATGGAGCGTCAGAACGGTTGAGCGATTCCTACAAGGGATTTAAAAACGACCAGCTGTATTCGTGTACCTCTGACTGGTTCTTTAATAAATAAATATCATTGGACAATTTAAGATTAAAGTGTCTGTATTGCGGTGCTATTAACACACCAAAACACCCATCTTCCAGCTAATATACGGCTAAATATTGTTACAGAGCTATTGTTACTATAATTAATTATGTGTGTCATATTTTTCCATAATCTAACGAACGGACTAATTAGAATTTAGTTTTTTTAACTCAGGACACAAGCCTACTGAACCAAAAAAAAGCTATAAGTGGCCACGAAACGTGAAATAGTCATCGTTCTGTCTATGTAGCGTTTTGTATGCTCAGCCTACCCCTATTGGGAATACAGGCGTGATGTTATGTATGTGTCGACAAGGACAAGGCGACTAAGCCATCAGGTTATGTTAAGCTATATTTTATCCATGGATGTATGTTTAATACTTGGGAATACAGGCGTGTTGTATGTATGTATGTATGTATGTATGTATGTAGAATATGGTCTTCCAAAAACGCGTCGCTTGCGCACATCACGTGATGCCCAAACACGTTCGGTTCTATTAATTTATCTTTCGGACACATCTGTTGCCCACATGGCAATGTGCTCCCTACGTAGGCGGGCAAAAGACCATTATCGCATGCATGACGGAATGCCAATGTCATAATGACGAATTTGAAATTAGAATAAGACCGGCCGTTAAAAAATGTCAAGTTAAAATAACTTATACATACATACATACAATCACGCCTGTTCCCAACCGCGGTAGGCAGAGCACACGAAACGTGACATGGACAAAACTATTGACTATTTCACGCTTTGCGGCCACTTCTAGGATAATTTTAGATTGGATAACGGGTGGAGCAGGTATAATAGTGACAGGTTGCCAACCTGCTGTCTAAAGCATACCTAAACCTATTCTCCTTAGTCGCTTCTTACGACATCCACGGAAGAAATGGTGGTGTTAACGTTTATGCCGTTGGTGCCGGGTTAGAATAGCACCTCCCCGTTTCTTCCCGTGGGTGTCGTAAGAGTCGACTCTGGGAAAGGGTTAGTGTATTGCGGGCGATGGGCTAGCAGCCTGTCACTGCAATATCAAGTTTAACCATCTGGTTACCCTGAAATTGCTAAACGTGGCACTGGGTTTTTGAATTCATGTGCTCAGCTTACCCCTCTTGGGAATACAGGCGTGAGGATATGTATGTATGTAGATAATAATAATAACCGGATCCGATACCAACTTAGCTATAACTTTTCCCGCGTCGCACCAAACCCAGACAGATTCCCAATTATGCAGATGCGCAGACGATGCAGAAATTGCTGCAGAATTTTAATTGCACCGCAGTTGACCTTAGGGCCGTAAAAAGTTTGCGTGACGCCCGTTAATCCGTCAAGGTGTGCGCAAGCGCATGGCCCGTGACGTCACGCGAGCAGGGCTGCCGACGACAAACTTGAGATCATTTTGACGTTAAATCTCGTACCAAAGGTACTAACAGCGAGATATCACGTCTGTTTTCCCGAGTTGGCTACACGGAACGCTACGTAGTTTTTTTTTTATACAGGGTGCTTCGGGAGGAAACCGCATAACTTTACCACCGTGTTCCTGACCATATTTAGAAACTATAATGTCATAATGTAAGCTGAATTCGGCTTAGTTTGCCAGTAATTAACGTTTGCAAACGGATCTTTTCACTGTATTTTACTTGAAAATTATTCATTTTTGACAAGAAATGTCTTTGTGACTCTGCCAGCGCGTTTGTGCGTTGCCAGCTCATCCTAAAACATTGTGTTACTGGTGAACCAATATCAATTTATTGAGTTTGTATGAAAAGTAAAAAAAAAAAGTCATATTTCGACCTATGTTCATATAACATTTTTTAATTGCTATGACCTCAGTTCTGTTATGCGGTTTCCTCGTGAAGCACCCTGTATTTCACGTTTCGTGGGTATTTCTAGCATACGAGTATCTTTTAGGTTTTGAGCTGGCAAGTATAATAGTGACAAGCAGCCCGTCGCCTAAAGTATACCTTAACCCATTTCCTTAGTGGCCTCTTACGGGAAGTTTTTTCTTAGAGGTAAATTTCCGTTCCCATTTTTCTGGAATGCTTGTTTTCACTATGTTTCTTTGCTTTGTAGTAGGTACTATATTCAATCAGAATCGACACTGAACCAGGGTTGACAAAGTTCCGCTCGTGCGGAGCTTCTATTCCGCGTACTTTACTGTGAAAATCAACCTCAGTATAATAGGTACGACTATGGGAAAATTTTGAACATTTCTTGCCTAAATATAGTAAGAAGAAACACCCTGTTACTTATATCTCCCATCTGTTTTTAAACGTAAAATCATCCTAGAAGTGGTTGTGAAGCGTGAAGTCATGGTTTCATCTACGAGTATGTCACGTCTATGTGTTTGCATGTATGTACTCGTAAGTATTTTTTTTTCTGGACTCTTTTATTTGTTGACTAACTTTCCGCCGGCGACTTCGTTCGCGTAAATTTCGGATTTTGGGGTCGTAGGTTTCTGAGCCTATTCATTACAAACAAACAAAGTTTTCCCTGTTCATAATATTAGTGTAGATGTAGATATCTAAATCCAAATATTTAACAGATTTTTTTTTCAAAATAAAATTTAGCCTATGTTACTCGAGAATAATGTGGCTTTCGAATGGTGCAAGAATTTTTAAAAACGGTCCAGTAGTTACGGAGCAAACAAACAAAGTTTTCCTCTTTATAATATTATATTTGTTGATTGGCAACCCTAGCAGAGTCAAGTTGTGCATTAGATTTATTTCGCCTACATTGTTACCATTTTTGATGGTCACTCGTGATAGGTCGCTGACGGATGGCTGGCTCTGGTGGAAGTGATAAACATACCGACAAGCCGCGGAGGGAACTCTGACCGGCTAGCACGGCTAAGCGCGTCACTTTTATCTACACCCATATCCATGTCTACTATCCTCGTAAGGCCCCGCGTACTTTATAAAGTACAAATTACTAGTAAGCATAACAGCCGAATGTACTTCATTAAGTACAAATTATTCAGTGGAAAATGAACTTAAAGATCAGGTTACGTAAGATTCAACATTTTAAGCCATGAAATTTTTGTCTGGGTCTGAGGCCCTAAATTAAGTATTTAGTTTAGACTCTAGAGTTTAGTTTAGAGACTTTAGTTTAGAGAGTCAGGGCTTAGGAGGCTATATCCCTTGTAGGATTATAATGTACTTGACCCCGAATGGGGTAGGCAGAGCAGACAAATAGTTACACAGACAAAAGCATTACTATTTCACGTTTGGCAGACAGTTAAAGCATAAGTTCAGGGTAAAAATCAGATGACAGAGGTCATAGTGACAAGCATACCTAAAACTATGTACTTAGTCGCCTTTTACGACATCCACGGAAGAAATGGAGAGCTGTTATTCTAATCCGGCAACACAGACAATTAAATAGGATTCAATCACTTTTTTCAACTGTTTTGAAACAGATGATGATCGAAAGAAGGGAACAGATGATGATCGAAAGAAGGGAACAAATTATTTCAAATTTGGAACACACGGTTTGCGCTGCGCGAGTTGTGTGACGGCGATGCGCAATTGTTTGTGGGATTCCGTTTCGTTTCGTTTCCTTTGACGTCGTATAAATGTCATCTTAAGAGGATAGGAGTCGCACCACTTCTCCATGCAAACGTAGTCCCCTGTTTTCTCCATGAATAATGACATTATTAGAGCAAAATTTTTTTTTTACATTATATTTTTATCTGTTGTGGCTATGCGCCTACGACTTGCTTTTATCGATATTCTAAATAAAATAAATAAATAAATAAATAAATTGACAAAATCGATAAAAACAAATGGTAGGGGCATAGCCACAACAGATACAAATTTAATAAAAAAAAAACTTTTTGCTCTAATGTCATTATTCACGGAGAAAACAGGGGACTGCGTTTGTATGGAGAAGTGGCGCGACTCCTATCCTCTTAATACATTTATGTGACTCTTGTTAAACAAAAGAGCCCCTAATAGAGAATATTCTCAGTGATAAATAACTTCTACACGAGCTGAAAAAGATAGGTTTCTCTTCATTTACTTATATTATCGAGACGACCGTAAATTTCCGTGTGATTTCGGATTTATAACACCTCTCCATTTCTTCCGTATCAATAGATTAAGGTAATAAGTGACAGGCTAACAATTCGTCACTATTATCCCTGCCAACGCAAAAAAAACTACAAATGGCCACAGAACTAAAACAAATCAAGGTTTTGCCTACGTCGAGCAAGTGATGATGACATATGTAATCAAATGCATAAACTATATTATATGAGCACTTCTAAACCTTCCAAGCACTCTTTATCAAAACACATAAACTCAGAAGTTGAAGATGATAGCCATCGAGTAAGTAATACACGGAGATGCCAGATAACCCCCCGGGGGGGCGTTGACTACGCTCAGAGTAATTAAAGTCTTTACTAATATCACAGACAAATCAAACGTTATAATCTTGGGTACAGCGACATTTTCGAGTTGCATTCCTGTGTACTAAGAAAAAGCCACTAGAGACACAATGTTGGCCACCCAGCCCCGCAAACAATTAGCGGATTATCACTTGTGACACTGTCACTGTCACAGAAACTGTAAGCCAATACCCGTAGAGAAAAAAGCCACTAGCGTTCCGCGCGATCTCGGGCCGGTCAATAAGAGCACAGCGATCGCCGCGATGGTTTGGCGGAATCGTCTCCGAACAACCAAAATGACATTAGAACTCTTGTGGCTTTTTCGTCTATGGTGTTCTACTACAGATCGCCGCCACAGCCACAAACGATGCGTGAAGCTAGACGCAGCCAGGGCCTTCTTTAAACTATTTGAGGCCCTGGGCACATTAGTATAATGGGGCCCCTATGGTTATCATTTGGTAATCTGGCTACCAGGGAGCCCCTTTCGATTGCGAGGCCCTGGGCACGTGCCCATAGTGCCCAGTGGAGAAGAGGGGCCTGGACGCAGCTACAAAAGTTGGAGCGCGCGACAGCCACTTGTTTACTTTTTGAGCTGCGATTGTGGCGGCCACCGGCGTCAACCGGCGACGAGTCCATGTGAAATATACGAATACTTTTAAACTAAAGATACTCACACCTGTATTCCCATGAGGGGTAGGCAGAGCACATGAATTCAAAAAATCCAGTGCCACGTTTAGCAAATTTAGGGTAACCAGATGGTTAAACGTGATATTGTGGTGAGAGTCCCAGAGTCGACTCTTACGACACCCACGGGAAGAAAGGGGCACTTCTAACCCGGCAGCACACGGGACACCAAACTAAAGATAAATCGTCTTATATCGAGTTTAACCTGATGTTTCGCGTACTGCGCGCCACCACTGTTCGTGCTCAAGAAAACAAATTCAATGAACCTCAACAAACTTGGCAAGATTTTGACATTTTTCTTAAGCAGTTTACCCGATTTCTAGCAAAAATGCGGCTTTAGTAGATCTGCCATATTTTTGCGCTTCGCTTACTTATCCACTGGTCTAGTGGCTGAAGTAGGCGGTTACAGCGACCTTTACCCTGCAGTTCGGCCCGATATCTTACAACAATAGGTGCAGCCGAGGGGTGCAAGAAACTAAAGTGTAGCCATATTAAAATCGAAAAATCATTTTTAAAACCAGCACTCACGGTGCGTGCTTTCTTGTTATTTGTAATTTGTCTTTACCTCTGAAATTGGCGATTTTTCTTTCGTGCTTCTAACTATCGCAACTTCCATAACATAAGATAAATATTACAAAAGATTTTGTCTTCATCGTATTTTAGACTGTTATCCAAAGCATGTACCTAGGTATTTTATAAAACTACAAATAAATATTCCGAAATCCAAGTTCATTTGTTTTCGGAATTTTGAATGTATGTAATTATAATTAATAGTGGCAATAATTAGTTGATCCATTTTTTACTAAAATGATTTCCATAGGTAGTTAGTTTATTAGTCACTAGCTTTCCACCCGCGACTTCGTTTGCGTAAATTTCGGATTTTGGGGTCTTCATAATATTAGCGTAGATGTAGATTAGATATTTTACCCAAATATTTTACGGAATCTTCTTTTTTTCAAAATAAAATTTAGCCTATGTTACTCGTGGATAATGTGGCTTTCGAATGGTGCAAGAATTTTTTAAAACGGTCCAGTAGTTACTGAGCCTATTCATTACAACCAAATAAACAAACAAACAAAGTTTTCCTCTTTATAATATTAGTGTAGATTAACAAAGTGTCGGTAAAACTTTACCATTTTAGAATGTATTCAAATGAAATTCAGTACGAAATACTGTAGTAGTTTCGTTGTCTTGAAAAACGTGTAAAATATTTTTTTGCGAATCATGGGTAGGTAAAGTTAGTATGAAATATTTCTAAATTGTCTGTAGCTCAACAATTAAACACGGACAAAGTCGCTCACAAAAGCTAGTTGCTAAAAGTCCGACTCCATCTTGACCGGCTTTATAAAACATGGCAACCCTGCAACGTCCGCCATTTTTACGTAAATCAGAAACAATGGACGCCGCGGGCGCACGCTAGAAAACGGTATTTTTGTTTATCACATCATCCCGGCCAAAATGTAAACTAATTAACAGGTTCACTCGAAATATTCATTTATAATAGAGTTCCCTTGCGGTTTAAAACGCCTCACCATGTCTTCCGTGGACGTTGGCCAAATGAGGATTAAGTTAAGGTATTAGGCGACATGCTAACCTGTCTCTATTCAACCTCTTTCTTCAATGTTTGAGCCTAAAATTAAGAAAAGTAGCTGCAAAGCGTGAAATAGTCATGACTTTAACTATGTACCGTTTTGTGTGCTCTGCCTACCCCATTTGGGAATACAAGCTTGATGTATTATCGAACCGCGATTAGAAAGGGATTCGAGAGTACCGTTAGCACAATTGTACTTATTAAAAGATTAAATATAATTATAAACCAATATTTGATATCTTCATAAGTGCAGACCTTTATAGATAATAGAATTAACAGCTGAATATGATTTGCATATTTAAACTCTATTCTCGGTAAATACTGTAATTTTTTTAATAAAAAATTGTAATATCATATCTGACAAATCTGTCACTAACCACATTATTTCGCTTTATCAAATTGCCGTAGCTGTTCAAAAATACATAAATAAAAAAATATTTAAAATACTTTTAAAATGCTACAGGTTTAATAAAGTTTAAGCTATTTGATTTGAAGTATTATATCTTAATGCCATCGGAAATCAATAGAAAAACGATACATAATTTGATATTTTTTCCATGCTTTAGAAATTCATTGTACCAAAATAACAATTTACTTTATCTGCATACTCTACCACTGACAATGTCATATCATGCATTTAGTTCAAAAATGACATATGTGCTCAATCTCTTTCTAATCGCGGTTTGATAATATGTATCTATGAAACGTCAAATAGTCACAGGTTGTGTAACGTTTATTCTTCAATCCTACTATCCTACTAATATAAATGTGAAAGTTTGTGAGTATTTTTGGATGTTTGGATGTTTGTTACTCTTTAACGCAAAAACTACTGAATGGATTTTAATGAAACTTTACAGTAATGTAGCTTATACATCAGAATAGCACATAGACTACAATTTATAAAGATCTTGTTTGATTTTTCCAAAATATGACGATAAGAAAAATAGTAGGATTCCGCAAATTTCAACGTAAACAGCTATAAATTGGTAAGCGGGTTGTGGCTAACAAGATCTCTTCTGTGTTACCCTGAATTTAACGCGAGCGTAGCCGCGGGCAAAAGCTAGTACAATAAATAACTACTAAACTTACTACCTTCCTCGTTTACAAAGTAACGCCTAAACACGTCCAACGTTGGCCGCCAACAGCCAACATTGGCGCCAACGTCCAACCGGCAACAATGCCGTTCCCACATCTATCGCTTTACGTCATAATCTTTATTATAACATTATACCGTGGTCTAGTTCAAGTCGGTACTAAAAAGTAATGGTACACTTTATACAGTTTATTGAGTTAACAAAGATGCAGTAAAGTAGAGGTGAGCGTGGTTAATGATGGGTGCTTCGCCGAGTAGTTACATCGTCGAGGCGTCGGTTCATCGAATTCGTTTCATCGAATGCTTCGTTTGACCACGGATATTAAAGAAAATGTAGTTACGTATTTAGCTGTAAAAAACTGGTGGTGTTACTTTTCAATGTTTTCAATGGACTGAACTGATATAACTTTTTTTTACGATTTAATATTATGATTGCATTCAACATCACACTTACAGGGTAGGCAGAGCACACGAAAAGTTACATAGCAAAATTAACGACTCTAAAAGTTCGTAGAGCTTTAATTTAGACGTAAGAAGTAGAATAGTGGCAGGTTGCTAGCCTGCCTAGAACATAGCTAACAATTTCCTTGGTCACGACGACATTCACGGGACAAATGACAAATGGAGAAGTGCGCTCCTAAACCCACACTACGTAGTACATTATGTATTATATAAACCTAATGCCCTACGATTCCTACGAACATGTGACGGCGATATCGCTCATCAAAAGCAAAAAAAGTTTCACGCCCTAAATAATATGATAGGTATGCTAGAATAGCAAAAAAATATTAGAAAATATACGCTAGAAGTGATCACGAAACGTGAAATCATGGTTTTTTCTATGTTGCGTCTCGTCTGCCTACCCCGTTTGGGAATACAGGCGTGATGTAGGTACGTGTGTGTGTTCACGACCTACATTTGACGCTGCCCTATTTCCACACGTGATTTGCATTTTTTTAGTTACATACCATAAAATGAACTGTCAATTTTAAGCTACGACTCCACTGTTACCAGCATTTGCAACTTGTAGTTGTACCTTGTACCGTTAGTTGTGTAATGTATACAGTCAAAAGCGGACTGGACCAAGGCCGAGTACTTTCAATATGCGATTTTGTTATAATAAATATATTAATTTACTCGTTGATATTTGGCACTTTTTTTTAAGACTACTATATCAGTAAGTACAGTTTTCGAAGAAGCGTCAATTGTCAGATTCGTTTTCTGTCAAGAAAGAACTAAGAAAGTTTCCAATTGTGTTTTGTTCCAGCTACTTCTGTGTTTTTGAAGTTTTTTAAAAACCTACATAATGTAAAGAATGATTAGAGGTTTAAAATGGTAACAAAATGCAACAAAACTATATCCACATGTTATAGAAACAGAAACACACTTTCATAATTTCATAAATTGTTTTTTTTTTATTGTTGACGTCCGACGCAGTGCCATTTTGTGGAGCCGCTATCAAAAGAATGTTGCCAGTGCTAAAAGTATTTTTCGATCAATATGTAAAATAAATTAAATTTGTAAGAAAACAAACATTTATTTACACCGACTACAGAAAAAGGTCAAAAGAAATAATCGCAGCCAAAACGAGCTTAAATTACCACTTTCAACATCAAAAATAGTCACCTCAAGTCCCCTTATTATGGTAATTAAAATATATAACCACCTGCCGAAGTCCATCACAAATATAGAAAAAATATCGCTTGTTTTTAAAACGTCTTAGGTCATTCTTGATTGAAAAATGCTTTTACAGGTTAAACGAGTACTGTAATGAAGAACAGAATTTTTTAATTATAATTTTCTAACTAAAGAAGCTCTTTCACACATAACCATAATGCATTACATAATTAATTACCTTGCATGTTTAGTTTTAAAAGAATATTTATTTTGCCATGTACCTAACAAAATAACCATTCTTCATTGTCATGTGATTGATGCAATTAAATTTTGATTTGAAACCTCTCCAAACAAATTTTTTTAAATGACTTGTCCGTCACATCGGCTAAAATCACCTATAGAAAGTATCTTGAGAATAACTACTCTACTGAAAACAATTGCGGTAAGTCGGTAGACTAACCTAACCTAACTCAATTCAATCTTAAATGTTAACGAAATATGTAATACAAAGAGAGATAGCTGTATTCCAGTCTTATTGAAAAGTACATTGGAATGAGCAAGAAGGTTTAAAAAAAACGTTTATTTCATCAGTTAGGTTATTAAAAATTATAGTAGTGGCACAACACAGGATCCAGGAGAAAAGAGAATAGTAATTAGCCTTTGAATAAGTCTATTATCTACCTATAAGTATTTTCAAAGCGGGTAAAGGTGACGTATTCCAGACCAAATTAGAATGATTAACAACCCAATCGTAACCCCTATTGTCTTTATACGGACTGCAGTTAGAACTGGCATTTGCGAGCTGTCACCACCGCCATTAACGATCCAGTAATTCACCTCGCCTTATTTCCCACATAAAATCCGTGGCCCAGCATTCCTGACCACAAGTGATCATCAACATTATCAATCACAGATCCCACAAGAAATTTCTCTATTCATTGCTCGTCTAACATTCACTGCACGACAATCACCGATGAAGGCACGCAACGCATTGTGTTGCAGTAAAAGCGGTCTTACGCCGCGTATAGCTGCATACGGGTGGTACAGAGGCGCCGAGCGGGACTCCTATACTCCTATACCGTCCAGTGCCATAAAGCGCTTTTAAAATACGCGTATACTCTCCCTTACCGACTTTTATGAGTAACATAACAAGTGTCCCGGGCTATGTTTGATTTATACACATATAACACAGTTTTACGACAGTCTTTTATTGTTTCTCGTCTTCCGACCGTTGGGAGCTGATAATGTCATTTGAGATGCGCTAAAACACCAACTTGCGTTTACGGTTGGTTTAATACAGCTTTTTTGTGGCGGACCGTAATCCAATGATATAGAGATCGTATTAGAGTGGTAAAAGAGTGGCGTCTAAATTGAGGAGGTAAGTGTGTTTGAGATAAAGATTGCCAACGGTTACCTAGCTGTAGTAAGTAATTGAATAAATTATTTTTTTTGGTAGTTTAGTCGGGGAACGGAGGAATTCGATTCACAGGCTGTTTTTTAGGTAATTATAAATTTTGTTTGTCATTTGGTTGTACCGTTTGTCTGTCTGTCTGCCAGTCCGTCTGTCATAGCTTGTAAAATAGACATTTCAGATATTCTCCAGTTTTAGCGTGTCAGATACGGTAAGATATTTGTTACTGAACAGAATATATCTGTCAATATCGCTCTCTATACAATTCAATGATGAACACAGCGCAGATTTACCGTCATGTATCTGTTGGCATCGACATATGGAAAGATTGCATTTATACGCACATAAAACATTATCGTATATGCGTAGTCTGTGACGAGCTTTACTATGACAGTAGGTAAAAGCGAGATATGAAAGTACTAAAAATAAATACCCAAGAATTTTACATACATGAACAAGAAACTTATACTTATATCACGCCTGTATTTTCAAAGATAGACGAACATAAAGCGATACATCGACAAAACCGAGTTATTTCACGTTTTTTAGCCACCTCCTGTCTTATTACTTTACAGTTACATGAAAATCTATTAACCCTATTACAGGTTTGCTTGGCAATAATAAATCATATAATTATTTTAGTTTTATCATTATCTTATTCTCGAAGTTAAAGGGAAGGCGTACATTTTACCACTTGAAAGTATCTTCCGCGCAAACTATTCAGTTTAGAAAAAACGTAACCTGAAAGTCAAAGTTTTGTATAATATAATTTGTTTTGTATGTACGTGAATATTTGTATAAACATCAACTCGATGTACGGCGATGAACACTATACCTTATCGGTTTAGGTAGTTAAAACAATGTAAACAATCTTGACGTGTCTTTTTATTTAAACGTGCACTTTATAATCGAAATCTTTGCATTTTACAATTTAGGTATGAAAAAATCATTTACTTTTATAATTGAATTGTCTAGTGTAACGATTTTCATTTTTAGACTGTGTATTTCAACAAAAAGACATGTCAAGATTGTTTATATTGTTTTAACTACCTAAACCGATAAGGTATAGTTCAGTTCAGCATCAAACACTAGGACATTTACCAAGACTCTTATACGACGTTTTAGTCGTATAAATGTCGACGTTACCAGCTCTGTACAGCAATACCGCGGCAAGTTAAAGTATTCTGTTGCCATGTAAATAAATAAAATGAGATTATAATGTTAATATCACTTATCGACAGTGGCCCGACTGTAAAAAATGAACATAATGTCACCGGTGAAATTAAGTTGAGGAAATATTTGAATGCGTGGCGTGGTCCAAGTTAACAGAGCTCAGTGGATTTAAAATAAAAAATAAAAGAAAATAAAATTTAGTTTAATTTATTTTTGTTGTGGAGGTTTCTTAAAAACAAAGTCGAGTCTTTTTTCCCCGCCGTCATTGCTGCAAGGTTACTAACATAATAATCACGACTACGTTCCCAAATGGGGTAGGCAGAGCACACGAAAACGTGAAACAGACTAAACCATGATTATGACTTTCACGATTCGGCGCCACTTCTAGCATAATTCTAGAATTGAAAACAGATGGAAGAGGTAGTATAACAGTGACAGGTTGCTAGCCTATCGCCTAAAGCATACTCAAACCCTCCTAAGTCGCCTCTTGCGACATTCACGGAAGAAATGGAGGTGTTATTCTAGACCCGACACCACACGGGTATAGAATAACACCTCTTCCATCTGTTTTCAGACCTAAAATTAAGCTAAAAATGGCTGCGAAGCGTGAAATAGTCATAATCATGGTTTTGTCTACGTCACGTTTCGTGTGCTCTGCCTACCTCTTTTGGGAACACAGGCGTGAGTGTTTATGTATGTGTTATTCTAGACACGGTACGGAATTAAAAGCTTGTATAAACGGCAACCCTGTGTGGTGTCGGGTTAGAATAGCACCTCCCCCTTTCTTCCCGTGGGTGTCGTAAGAGGCGACTCTGGGAAAGGGTTAGTGTATTGTGGGCGACGGGCTAGCAACCTGTCACTGCGATATCACGTTTAACCATCTGGTTACCCTGAAATTGCTAAACGTGGGACTGGATTTTTGAATTCATGTGCTCTCCCTACCCCTCTTGGGAATACAGTGAGAATATGTATGTATGTACAGTCACGATCCGGGATTGTTGAGCCACTTGCCATTGTTCGCAATTTAGACGTGTATTCAATGACCGATGTAACCGTCTAGATGTCAGCTATTGGATTAGTATTACACGACCAAGTTACAAACATAGGTAAGTGGCTCAACAATCCCTGTTCGCGATGGCACGTATAAAAACGGCGGCCGCTCGTGGCTTGGACGGCTGCCGTCAAGATCGGCCGTAGCGATGCGCCCGCGAGTTGTGGTTCAGACGGGCCCTAAAACGTAGATCAGATAACCGGTACGTGTGACTAGACTGCTTAGTTGTAGCTGTGCCCAACCCACGGCCCGCACGGAGCCCGCACGGGGCCCGCACGGGGCCCGCACGGGGCCCGCCAAACACACAGCCTCAGTTGACACTAAGATTTAGCAAGCGAATCGCGGGAAATAGATCAGTCGCTGTTCAAATAGACATACATACATACCTGTGTTCCCAAACGGGGTAGGCAGAGCACACGAAAAGTGACATAGACAAAACCATGATTATGACTATATCACTCTTCGCAGCCACTTCCCGCATAGTTTTAGGTTCGCAAAGATGGAAGAGGTAGAATAGTGACAGGTTGCTACCCTGTCGCTTGAAAAATACCTTAACGTTAATTAGTCGCCTATTACCACATACACGGAAGAAACGGAGAGGTATTCTTCTAAACCCTCACACGACACGGACAATATCATACAGTGACGGAACATAATAGGTCTCCTCGCAATATGAAAGGGCTATAGTTCCCACGCGGGCCCTGTGCGGATTGGGAACTTCACCCACATTAAATTCCTAATTAAATTCTACCATGTAATTAAAGCTAAGATAATATCGGCGATCGCGCCGAACGATAGTACAAGTTATTTGGCGACTTTAGTAATGCTTCCTTAATTTTAATCAACACAAAAATGTTGTATTTACACTGGACAGCATTTTATGGCATATTTAGCGTCACAGAGCACTTATACGGGAGATGGTAACTTGGTAACGCATTTTGGGCTACTTCGTAAAAATGTGTATATGTAGGTGTAGGTACATTTTTTTAATTTCTTAAACGGATTTCGTAGGTATACGGAACTGACAAATACACGGCTTTAGGTTTAGAAAATGAAACTACATATCAATAAATTTACTGTTGGGGCAGCTACAGGTTTAGAGTGCAAGTTTGGCAGAAGTCACACTGGATTTTCCTCATAATTTTAAGTGTGTTGGCATCATTAGGTACAGTCCAGGAAATTGATTACTGTGCCACTTTGTACCTGTTCACAAGAAATGTCACTGTGACATACCATACTTTCTACTAATCGAAGCAATATGAAACTCATTATGAAAAGGTTCAAAGTGGCACAGGTATCAATTTCCTTGACTGTTATAACGATTTTAAACGTATTGTAGTGACAGGTAACAAAATTATTTTTTTTACACTAGTCGACAGTACACTTTATTTATACGTTAAGACGACTGCAGGCATGAACGCTCTTGTCACACAATCTTCACAGAGGTCCCCTGTGGTGACACATTCTTTACTTACTTCCTTGGCCCCAAGTTATGAAGCTACCAGCGATAACCATCTGAGATCACAATCTACAACGTACCTAAACACTCGTGTATAATAACCCTAGCCACAGTCTAACCGCCGTAGGAAATCCTCAAACAACCCAACCGATTTAAGCAATTGACTATCCCTCGGAATTTAGTTTCAATATTTTAAAATTGCAGTGGTTTTTATTCTATTAACTAACTAAACACGTAAACATGACGTCGAGCTGTTAATTTTTCCATACAATTTGAAAGCTAACTTTGTGGGCTAGAATTGTTACTGCTCAGATTTCGTTTAGACCTAGCTTAGTACCACAGGCGTATCGAAATCGGTCTATCTGTTTGTAAACTATAAACCCACAGACAGTGAAATTTTACTTAGAATATCTCTTTTTGCATCAACCAGACATGTGAAAAGCAAGCACAAAAATCCTGTCTAGAGATAATCTCGCAACAATATTCGCAAATTGTTGCACAATAATTTGCGGAGTCATAACCTAAAAACATGATAGAAGTCCCTGCAAAACTTGAAATTGTGGTTTTGACTGTGTAAAGTTTCGTATGCTCTGCCTACCCCATTTGGTAATGCGTGATGTGTGATGGCGTACGCTTTTCTATCTGTTTTTGAACGCGTGATCGGAGATCTCCTGCTGATTTATACTGCGGCCTGGTCAGCGGTTCGTTGGCTATTTCAAAATCTCTTCTAACAGAATTAAGATGACTGTCTGTGTATTAAGAAATCATATGAATTATTTTATGATCTGGCTACTGTCGTCAAATAGTCGGCAATGTATTGTTCTTTTTGGAGTTACGGAGAAATGTAAATATTTCAACTAAAGGCTGGTTTTCACTTTGATTACTGCGAGTGCGAGTGATTAATGCGAGTGCAGGTGTTTAGTGCGAATACATGGCCAACTAATCACTCGCACTAATCAGTCGCTGATCAGACCTAGGCAACTAAACACCTGCACTAATCACTCGCACTCGCACTAATCAAAGTGAAACCCAGCCTTAAGTTTTGTACCTATTACAGTGTAAACAAAACCATGACTGTTTATTTCGTACTTCTTGCTATATTTCGGACTATAAGTCAGATGACAGAGGTACAATAGTGACAGGTTGATGTCGCCTAAAGCATACCTTAACCTATTTCCTTAGTCGCCTCTTACGACATCCACGGAAGAAACGGAGAGGTGTTATAAACCTGACAACACACCGATACTACCACTATATTCACATTTAACCAAAATATTAGTGAGGATAATTTCTTGCTATCTGATACTGATACTAGAGTAAAAGATATTTGAAGATATGCAAATCAATGTTAATGAACACAAAATAAAAATGTGGTGATTCCCGTTGTAATATATCGACATGTTAAGATCATAGATCATCCATATCGTATTATGTTAATGAAGTAATATTGTATCTCGCCCGAGTGGTGTCGGGTTTACACCTCTCCATTTCTTCCGTGGATGTCGTAAGAGGCGACTAAGGAAATAGGGTAAGGCATATTGTAGGCGACGGGCTAGCAAACTGTCTCTATTATACTATCTATCTAACTTAACAACAAAAAAGTGTGGTGTGGTGCCGGATTAGATTCCCGTGTGGTGCCGGGTCAGATTCCCGTGTGGTGCCGGGTTAGATTCCCGTGTGGTGCCGGGTTAGATTCCCGTGTGGTGCCGGGTCAGATTCCCGTGTGGTGCCGGGTCAGATTCCCGTGTGGTGCCGGGTTGGTCCCGTGGGTGTCGTAAGAGTCGACTCTGGGAAAGGGTTAGTGTATTGTGGGCGATGGGCTAGCAACCTGTCACTGCAATATCACGTTTAACCATCTGGTTACCCTGAAATTGCTAAACGTGGCACTGGATTTTTGAATCCACGTGCTCTGCCTACCCCTCTTGGGAATACAGGCGTGAGAATATGTATGTATGTAACTTAACAACAAAAAAGTGGTTACGAAAAGTGAAACAGTTGATTATGGAATTTTTCGTGCGCTCTGCCTACCCCATTTGGGAATACAGGCGTGATATACATATGTACGTCTCCTGCCATCAATACTATGAACTATGGACTCACGAATATAAGATAATTTATTTACTTATCTGTCTGTTTATTTATTTCATTTAATATCATTTGCTCACCACGGGTAGATAATATGCGACATGCATATAACACGCATAGATTCTCAAATAGGTAGGCAGAGCACATGAAACATTTTCATATTTTTTTAGGTTCCACGTCAGATACAAGCGGCACCTGCAATAGGGTATAAGTCTCCCTCGAGGTCCCTAACATCGTTTGTCCTAAAATCATGGCCCGAACTGTTTTGGTTTGTTTTGTTTAATAATTGGCATTAGCCCTAACGATCAGTTGCAATTTCAATCATTTTCCATTATTCAAAAATTTATAAAAATCAAGTAAGTAGATTAGAAACCAAATACCTAGGTTTGTTTTGTTTTATGACCATGAAAGTTCTTGTGATAAAATATTTAGGAACACTAAAAATACGGCAAATGAGTTTTAGGACAAATAAAATAGGGAATGCAAAAATAGGTAAGTACAAAAAAACGTGAGAGATCCAAATATAGATCCGACAGGTTGCTAGCTTCCCGCCTAAGGCGCAGCGCAGACGACAGACTTTTGTGCGATCGAGTCTGCGGAGCAATAAAAACTCTGAATGGAAACTGTCAGCGCGCCATTCAGAAATTGTATTGCTCCGCAGACTCGATCGCGCAAAAGTCTGTCGTCTGCGCTGCGCCTAAAGCATACCTCAACCCGCATATTTAATCGCTACGACATACGGGAGGCCTATGTCCAGCAGTGGACGTCTGTCGGCTGATAATGATGATGATGATGATGATATACGGGAGAAATGGCGAGTACCAAAGCCGACACCAAACGAAACTTCACAAATCATTTTTTAGTTGACAACAACTTCGCAGTGGTCGTATTATTTAAACGCCTCTAATTTGCGGTTATTTGTTTATGATCTAAACTTTTGTCGGCATCTTCAAAGGCGGCCATTAGAAACCGTTAAAATATTTCAAGAAAAACCTGAAGTCGATAGTTTTCGATTCGATAAAGCTCGATTCGGACGTGAAGCGTGTCTGTAATCGATTATTTTATGTTGGCGAGTAGACTTTAGACTTGCCTGATGCCGATAGCTAGGCAGTAGTCTAGTTCAGTCAGTGAATTTCTAAGGTTGGCTATAAGCAGTGATCGGATCTAGGATGCAATTTTCCGGGGCTTAAGTCCATTATGTTAAAATGGATATGACTTCGACCCCGCGACTTTTTTGTCATTTTATTATCATTACAAAAAGTAAACAATTAAATTACCCATGATCAACCTCTTTTATTAAATGAAATGGCCACTTCAAATGAACCGTAAATAATGTCTTAACTGACGTTGTCATTCAAATCGCGCTCTGCTTATCACATTCTCAACATTATCGACAAATAATAATAATTTCATTACAAATATCCAATATTAGACAATTCTAGTGTTCTTTAAGTGTGCAAATATTAAATGACGTATTTTAAATTTGAGGCCTTTTCGAATCCAAAATCCCGGAAATCCTGAGGCACATCCACAATAAGCATAACGTTTGAGGTCGTTCACCCCAAATTGCATCCTAGATCCGATCACTGGCTATAAGAGATCCCTTAAGAGGAAATGGAGCGGTCATATTTTGTATGGAAACGTAGTCCCCTGATTCCTCGCTGGATATTACCCGTAGAACAATGATTTTTTACATCAACAATCTAATGATACATTAGCATGTTCCTATGTTTTCCTTTTTTTCTTTATTGAATTATTAAAGGAGATATTAACCTTCAAAAACATGAAAAATTGGTAAGTTTTTTCCGTCGTGTTCAAACCTCTAGAAACCAATTTTAACACAATTATATCAAAATATAAGAACATAGAAACACAGTTATGACATTTTTGAAACATTTAATGAAAAAACATATTTAATCGGTTAAGTTTTGGAGAAGAAATCAGGGGACTACGAAACGTTGTTTTTGAATAATTTTCATAGGTATTTTCGGTCCGAGTTGTAGTTGTTCTTATCGCACTCGACGTCGTCTGGGCAGGTCACGGCGCGACAGCAATAGATTTAGCAAATACCTATTTTTCAATTCCCTCGACCGGCATATTTCCTCTTAAATACTTCGCTAAATACAGATCCGCTTTTATACTTCGCCATTTCATTCGCATTCGTATTGACTTCTAAAAACAAATATTTATTCTAGTTTGTCTAAATCGACCTTAACACTTTTCCAATGCATGCATCATATGTGATGCATTTAGAGGTACAAACGACACGTAAATGCGGCACATATGATACACAGCCCTTTGTTATATGAGCCCTGATCAAAATTTGCACGTGTGATTTGGACTATCTTCATTTACTTGCTGCTACTAGGTACTACTAGCTACTAAAACTAGGGGTACAGTCAGCGTCTGATAGATGTATACACTTTAGTACCTTTTCTAATTAACCTCATATTTGAACTCTCGCATGAAATTGTCACTGCGATCACAGTGACAAAGTACCAAAGTGTAACCATGTATCAGACGCTGACTGTACCTACATATACATATTACATACATACATAGGTATTCTCACGCCGGTATTCCCAAGAGGGGTAGGCAGAGCACATGAATTCAAAAATCCAGTGCCACGTTTAGCAATTTCAGGGTAATTAGATGGTTAAATGTGACATATATCTGGGGTACCTGTGGACTTATTATTGAATGAACTATATTGCAACCATGATCAATTTTATTGTAAGAAAAAATGCACGTGTAGAGTATTTTTTATTGCCATCTTCACGGGTAGTGTTAAAAAACTGTAATTACGAAATTCGGTTGTAAATTATCTTCCTGCTAGTATATGTTATAGCTTTCCTCAATTTAACTATTCCTTTCGGTGATATAAAACGACAAACTATTAATATTATTAATTTTCCTTTACCAAATAACGAATTAATTAGCCAATTAATTTTATCAATATTGGCCGTCTGGCGATTTATTCAAGTTTATTAAGTTAAGGTAAACGTCCCTGTGCTCGACACTCACCCAATACATGGCACTTGGAACCTTATGTCATAGTAACAGGTGACACATGGGTGTCATCTACTGGGCGTTGAGGCGTCGAGCATTGGTACACTTACCTTATGTGATTAGAAGTGTGTGTCAGAAATTACAAATTTCACGTAAACTTTAAAAAAATATTGTGTTTTCTTTTCTGGTCATAATTTGTCAAATTATTTGTACAATTTATTTGAGTTTTATTGTGTGACGCCCCTTATTATATGTATGAAAAACAGCGTTACTTTTTAACATCAACATTTTCGAATGGGACATTTTTTTAACCATTGTGCCGATTGTACCGAGCTAGCCGGTCGTAGACTATAGAAAGAATTTGTGTACTGGCTTAAGGTTAAGTAGGTTTGCTACATACACTGGTCCATAAATTCAAACGGATTGATTCCTTTCGATATTACGAATCGAAATTCCGAAACGGAATTCCGAGTGTTTGTGGCCATCCTTAGGCCCTGCGCAGACGACAGACTATCCGCGACTGTTCAGTCTTTGAAAATAGAACCTATGGAATATGCAGTAACGCACACGACGTGCAAAAAATCCGGCACACAATGCATACAATCCACGCACGACTCGATCGCACAAAGTCTGTCATCTGTGTTGCACCTTAAACATTCAGAACCAAGGACCCCGCTCCCGGGTTCTTCAAAACATTCGCTAGATACCGAGAACCCGGTAGCCGGGTTCATTTTGTACAGCTATAGACTACTCGGTTCCGCGCAGATGTTTTGATTTTAGGATTTCAAATGTGTATAGTTTCTCGTCAATTTAGGATCCACACTGACCTGAAGTAGTCATTCTTGCAGAAGATATTGCTGTCACGCGCATAGCATCTCTGTTCAGAGTCTAGCGGCATCTTGCACTCGCAGCACCTCAGGCAGGGGGTGTGCCAGCGTCTCTCCAGTGCGAGGAGGTAGTACCGGTCCGTGATGCGGGCCCCGCATCCCGCACAGTCTTCGGGGGGCGGCTGGGGCTCGTCCGGGGGCTCCCGCTTGCGGCAGGAGGTGCAGTCGCGAGGGGAGCCCGGGGACGCGGCCGGCGCCGCCGGGGAGAGCTCGCCACCGGCTTCATACGATGTCATGTACCGCTCATTTTGTTGCTGCAAGAAGGGGATAGGTTAGTCTGTGTTGTTCCGCATGGGAAGGAGGTACACATGGGAAAGAGGAACACATCTTGAAACAGTATATACTACAAAGGAAAGAATCTACCCTGGGAAAGAATCCCACACGGGAAATATTCTGACATAACAGTGAGTCCTATACGAGAGAGAGTTCTACAGTGAAATGAGGAACATATTGGAAAGAGTCTCACATGGGAAATAGTCTCACATGGGAAATAGTCTCACATGGGAAATAGTCTCACATGGGAAAGAGTCTCACATGAGAAAGAGTCCCACATGGGAAAGAGGAACACAGGGCTCCCGCTTGTGCAGGAAGTGCAGTCGCGAGGGGAGCCCGGGGACAGCTCGCCACCGGCTTCATACGATGTCATATACCGCTCATTTTGTTGCTGCAAGGAGATTGGGTAGTCAGTGTTGATAGGTAGAGCCCGCATGGGAAAGAGTCTCACTTAAGAGTTCCGCATGGGAAAGAGTCCGATGTGAGAAAGGGTTCCGCATGGGAAAGAGTCCGATGTGAGAAAGGGTTCCGCATGGGAAAGAATCCGATGTGAGAAAGGGTTCCGCATGGGAAAGAGTCCGATGTGAGAAAGGGTTCCGCATGGGAAAGAGTCCGATGTGGGAAAGAGTTCCGCATGGGAAAGGGGAACACTTGGGAAAAAGGAACACATGTACATCTAATCTAAACCCTCCTTAGGCGCCTTTAACGACATACACGGAAGAAATGGACAGGTGTTATTCTAATACGACACCCACACAGGTTAATAAAATTGCAGAGAAACTGATATTTCAGGCTTGAAGTAATAAGCAGGAAGTTTTCTTTGTTGTAACTTTATTTTGTAGGTTTGTATTCATTCTTGTTCAAGTTTGGTGGAAACTAAAATAAATAAATAAACTTCATTAGTGTATTATTTTAACTAGATTAGCTGGATAAAATACAAAGCATGAAACACTGTCTGTGTTCTTTGAAATCAACACCCAGCGGGGTTAGTAAAAAGTAAATATCTTTTTTGGGGTAGGTAAGTGATTTTGGTGTTTTATTAACAAGTATCTGGCCCGGCAATTTTTTTCCGCTTTGGCGAGATTATTAATCGCAAGATTTTCAAATTTTCTCACTGTTTAATCCTTCCCTGGATTACGACAAACATTTCAAAACCAAAATCAGCCGTTCTCGAGTTTTAGCGAGACTAACAAACATTTATTTTTATTTAAATAGAGTGGTTATGGTTTTGTATATGTAGCGTTTCGACAGGGAATACAGTCGTGATTGCATGTATGTATTTTTGTGTGAAATCACGGACATAAAAGCCCAATTCTTCCATATGAAGCGGCAAAAGAAATTTCTGATTTGAAATCTAAAAATGTGAAATAGTCACGGTTTTACCTACGTCACCTTTGCGTGCTCTACCTACCAGTAATTTAACAGCGTAACTTAACTTCTGTACCAACACAAGATTTGGCGAACTGAACGTTCTACTACAAAACTATCTTGTTACAAATTCTCCTACTGAAAGAGCTTGTTAGAATTTCTACGAAGTTTTCTCACGACCTTTAAGCCATGCTCGAGACGCCTAGCTAGACGTCTGAACACTCTAAGAATTCATAGAGAAATTCTATTGCAAGTTTTGCGAAGAACTGCAATGTCAATGCACTAGATAATATGGCGACCAAACAGACTACACTACTGGCCCATGTTGAAAAAAATATGGGTCATCTGAACCACCAGATGACCTATCTAGAACGATATACGAGTAAGAGCATAATAATAAGTTTCAGCACTATGCCGTCACTTGTAAGCTGTCCAACTGAGTGCAGATAAGAATTCAAAAGTACAACCCTCGATTATTTATTTCGCCTTGTCGCATGATTTTTGTACGGTGTTGCGGGATAATGGATTAGAACATGCATACATATCCTCACGCCTGTATTCCCAAGAGGGGTAGGCAGAGCACTTGATTTCAAAAATCCAGTGCCCACGATTAGCAATTTCAGGGTAACCAGATGGTTAAACGTGATAAATGCTGCGATGGATTAGAAGCAGTATTGAAATAGTATGAAACTGGTTCCGTAAAATATCAAATGACCAAATTTACCCTGGGAATAGTCGAAAAATAAAAAGAAAATCCGACTTTGAGGCTCACCATTTTATACGGCACCAGTTTCATACTATTTCAATACTGCTTCTAATCCATTATTCCGCAACGCCGTACAAAAATTATGCGATAAGGGAAAATAATCGAGGGTTGTACTTTTGAATTCTCACCTGCACTTTGAATTCTCTCATATGCTCTTATATCGTTCTAGTTAGGTCACCTGGTGGTTCAGATGACCCATATTTTTTTCAACATGGGCCAGTGGTCTAGACGTTATTCAAACATACTAAGCATAAAGTTACCCGACCGAAAAGTTTCAATTCAACTCTATCAGTTAACTAAATTAACGTTATAAAGATTTTAGCAGACTCTAAAAGGCGAGTACTGAAACTTTATAGTTTTACAACTGTGGTTACGGTAAACTTTAATATACCCGAAACCAGTTGCAAGAGAAAGACACACATACATCGCGCCTTTTCCAAAAGGGTAGGCAGAGCACACAAAACACTAAGTATTTAATCATGCAAGATTTAGCTGTCTATTTAGGTTCACAGTTCCGTGTTTTGTCGGATTTAGAATCACACCTCTCCATTTCTTCCGTGGTTCTCGTAATCGCCGACTAAGGATAATTTAGGCGACAGGCTCGCAATCTGTCACTATTAAATATCATTGGACAATATTTCACACCAATCACCTAGTCCCAAATTAGGCAATTTAATGCCTGTGTTATGGGTACTAAGTAGACAACGGATAAACTTACTTGTACATCCAAAACTCGAGAGCAAACATTCGTATTCATCAAACAAACATCTGTCCCGACCGGGGATCGAACCCAAAACCTTATAGTAGAGGATCCCGCTATACAACGACCTTCACCGAGCTGGTTAATGGATCAAACACATTTTTTATGTAATTTAAAGAATATATTGTATTTACTAGCTTTCCGCCCGCGGCTTCGCCCGCGTGGAACTCGGTTATATTGCGGTATAAAGCACAACTATAAGAAAACTTCTCGTTTCAAACGACACAGCGTTATCATTCTATCAGCTATCGATCGGTCATCGATTGATATCGATCTATCATCGATCGATATCGATCTATCAAACAAACTATATTTTTGTTTTCCCTCGGGAACATCAATTTTTTCCGGGATAAAAAGTAGCCTATGTCAGTCTCCATGCCCTAAACTATCTCTACCTAAAAAATTACGTCAATCCATCGCTCCCTTTAGCCGTGAAAGACGGACAAACAAACAAACAAACAAACACACTTTCACATTTATATATTGGTACGGATTTTGGCAAATGGAACAGTATTGGTTTTGCCTGTGTACCTGTCCATGTGCTCTGCCTACTCCGTTAGCGTGATATATGTATGATGTTATCTCCTCATCTCGCGGCAGACGTTCAGGTTTGACATAATATGATGATGTAGGTAATGTATATAGGCCAGTTAAGATATGAGAGGTCAACATACTGTGCTCCATTATCTATGCTGACTTTATTACATTACGATGGCATCGTAATAGTAATAAAACTATAATGTGCTATTTTTAACTCCCTAAGCTATACGGGTCTCTATTATTGACACACATATACATACATCAAGCCTGTGCTCCCAGACAGAACATACGAAACTATTTTCTTTCGTGCTAATGATCGCAACTAACAACAAAGAAGACGTACCTATAACAACTAAATATTTCAAAAGATTTGGTCTTCATCGTGCAAATTTCGACTGCCTTAAATCCAAAGAATGTACCTAACTATAAATAAAATTACTTACAATTTTTTTTAATCTAGTTCATTAATATCTCCGGAATTCTGTATGTAGGTAATTGGTTGCAATAATTAAATGATCCATTTTTTTTATTAAAATTTATTTCCGTAGTTAGTTTATAAGTGTCTTTAAACACGGGCATAAGTTTTATAACGCTACCATATTTGGTTGCTAGATAAGTGAAGAAACATTCAGTACCTATCAAAAACGCAAATGTTATGGAAATCTTCATATAAACCACCAAAATTTAAGTAACCAAATATTTAGGTTTTAAGTTAAGAGATACAACAGTGGCAGGTTGCTAGCCTGTCGCGTAAAACATAGCATTAACATACATACATACATACATACATAACCGTCACGCCTTATTCCCTGCGGGGTAGGCAGACACAACAGAGCGCCATTCGCTTCTATTCTGACATACTTCTTTCGCTTCACTAACATTCATCACTCTCATCATACACGCTCGACGGTTTCGGGTACTACTAATTTGGCCTCCCTTTAGTACATCGCCGCATCGCTTTAGCGAGATTTTTTTTAAAGCTTTTCAAATTGTTTCAGTGTTTAAACCTCGGCAGGATTACAAACATTTTAAAACCAAAATCGGCTTAATCAGCCCAGCCGTTCTCGAGTTTTAGCGAGGCTAACGAACAGTAATTAATTTTTATATAGACAGAGTACAGAGATGATAATTTTATGAATTAAATTATAACTAAAATTATATGGGGAAACAATCGGCTCCCGTGTTAAACGTTTACGTAGGCGTAGTTCTTAAGAGCCAGTTTTTATGAGGTTTTCCTTAGCTAGGATTGAACGTGGTTAGGTAAATATTATATTTTTAACTATGGGCAGAAGGGTGCCGACCACTAGGCCAAACTCTAATGCTGAACCACTGAAGTACCTACTATAGACTAATTGTTTACCTACCTATGTATTTTATATTTGCGTCTTAAAACCTACACTTATTGTATGCCATATTATTTCATAGTATTTTCTCAGTTCTTCCTGATTTATATAAGTTTATGTTTATCGTGTATATTTGAAATCTAAACCACTTAAACCTGTCCTTTTACATATTTTTTGTTAAAAGCCTGGAAGCGATCGCTTAGTGGCGATAAGGCCGCCAATCGTCAACATCCTTTTTAATTTCTGTAGTCAAAATTGTACTTTTATGTGTGTTAAATAAGAGCATTGTACCGTAGGTACTTGCTCTATTAGCTTTAGGATTTTATTCAGTTAAATGTTAAATCAACACATACAAAAACAGCAATAGAGAAACAACCTATACTAACTTAAAATACACTCATGTAATTTGTTTTAGTTTTCATTTTAGAGCTTTAGTTGTTGACAAGTCGCAAATAAATGTAGTGAACGGGTCGCTAGTCATTTTGCCGACGGAAACTTGACAGAACCCGTCGCGCGACGGCACCTTCAACATTAATCTTCAAACATTATCTTTGATAAAAAGTAAAGTTGTATATATGTCACAGAAAAATACCACAATCCGTAAGTTTATCTTACAAAAAAAATCTAGAAAATTAATAAACTTCCGTAAGATTCCAAACGGGAGACAATTGTATTATTTTACGGCCGCATTTTCGTAAAATAATCAACTAAGTAAGTACCTAATTATTAAAAAATAACTAAAATATCGTTATATATAACAGTTTCAATGTTAATACGGTATCTGGCAACAAATTTTATCCCCGCCTATTAGTAGACACTCGAATTTTTACTACAAGTGGACAATCACCCTCGTACCTATTTTTATAAATCAGATTCGTAGTAAAACAAAAGACGTCCCAGAGACATCAATGAAAACAAAATCAAGGTGTTTCAGAGAAAGAATTATCTTACGATTGCGGGAATCGTTTCTCTTATTCCAACTACAATTTACTACTTACCATGAATTGTCAATAAACGGCATTTGTTTCACAATCGATTCCAAATAAATGCGCATCGAATTGTTTCAGCCATCTTACATTTGTGCCATAGTACCGATGTTCTATAATAATTTAGCGCCTACAAAGCTTTTGGAATCGATAGGTAGTTTACTTAAACTCATATCACAGTTATTTATTTCCACAAGTAACCGCTAGCTATAAAATTATCCATACAATTGTTCACGCCGTTGGTAGCGAATACGGACACCATAAACTCATTATAATTTTATTGAAAAACCCTTTGATACACAAATGAACACGACGAAAATGGTGAAGTATAAAAACAAAATGTATTTTTCAAGGGATCTAAATGTTTAAGACGGACGGAGGATTTAATTATAGAGACCGACAAAAAGTTGCAATAAATATGGTGACATTTACATTTACAAAATATTTCGCAGAATGTTACTGAAAAGAACATATTTTCTCCATTTTTTATACAAACATTTTGACTTCTCAATCCGACCAATGTCCGTATTTCAAACTACTATGTTCCTAGAAATATGCCAGTCAAATTTGTTGAATTCCTCGCGAACACTTTATATGACAAAAGGCGCAATCTATCTGTCCTATCTGAATCTATCATCAAAGTGTCAGGATAATTAATGGACTAATCAACTTTCCTACATACTTAAAAGTTATTAATTTTTTTTATTAATATATCAGTCTAATTAGTATTTAGAATACCTATTTCCCTAGTCGCCTCTTAGGATATCCACAGAGTACTTAAAAGCGGAGAGGTGTTATTCTGTTTTCTAAGAATGACAACGCAAAAAAATGGCTGTAAAAGCGATTGTCACGCTTCATCGGGAAATTGACATTTAATTAGCATATTGTTTCTGAAAAAATGTAATTAGTAGTATAATTGGAACTATTGTGAAGCTGGGGGCAGTTCGTATTGTTGTTATTATAAGTTTTAATTGTTCAACGTAATTAATCAACCGAGTAAATAAATCGATAAAACCTTTTTTCTATAAAACTTTACAGCTGACGGTTGAAAGCTTTTTCGTATCCTTTTGCTGGGAATATACCTCCTGGTTTAGACGCATGTCTTATACTACAGGGTGACTTCTAAGTCGTGAACAGAAACCACATTAATCGACAGAGCTGCCCAAGATTAAGACGGAGCGCTGGTGGTCATCGCAATTAGACAGCCCCTCAATTAATCAAAACCAAATAAGAATAGCAATCCCTACCTATCATCATCACCTGGTCACCCTACCCGGCCCAGTAAATTCGATCAAAATAATATTATGACGTATGACAGATTGTCATTGCCAATTATTATTTTATTTTTAACAATCACTTTTCAGCCAGTAAATAAAGGTTTGACCAAAAATTATGTCAAATTATGAAAAACAAAATTTAATTTCATAAAATAAAAGGCAATAGATTCACAAAGTATTGTGTGCATGGATTTATACCAGGTTTAGAGTTTGGAAAAAGTATTTATGTGCGCGACTTAAAAATCAATGTATAAGGAGCCGAGCGCATCACTATCGCCTGTAAACCGCTGCAATACCAGACAGGTCACAGGTTGCTAACCCAAAGACCTAAGGTGTAATCCGTCATGTGACAGTAATCACCGGATGTCTGCCGTCCGTTGGAACACAACAATGCGAGCGCTGCTGATTTGCGGCAGAGTAGCGGGGTGAAGCATAAAAAAATATACAATCTAGTTTTAAGATTTTTGATATACAGGGCTTTTAACATTGTTGTTACTGTAAAGTGTCAATAATGTGCAATTAAGATTTGAACAGGTACTTGCGCGATAGCTTGTCTGTTTCAATTAATTAGTTTATAAATACGTTTTAGGTGAGACTAGATTGTTAATATGGTTACTATCTTTTTCAAGACAGGTACAGACTCAGTAGTTTGGAAACTACTTTGTAAAAGAATCTATCTTTTCATAAAAGCCTCGTACCTACATACTTCTCAATTGCTTTCACAAATTAAAAACAAAATTATAAACGGTAAGCTGACCCGTACCAGTTATGGACACCTCATTCTTAATTTAAAATTACCATTATGATTGTGAAATTATTACTGTAAAATCAATTTCAGACAGCCGAATAGCCCAGTGGTTAGAGATCCTGTGAAGCGAGTACCGGGTTCGATTCCCGGTCGGGGCAGATGTTTGTGTGTATGATGATACGAATGTTTGTTCTCGGGTCTTGGATTTTTATCTTTATAAGTAAGTTTATGCGTTGTCTAGTACCCATAACACAGGCAGTAAATTGCCTAATTTGGTACTAGGTGATTGGTGTAAATTGTCCAATGATATTATTCTAAATGACTATTCGTTAGTGGCTATTTAAATAAGAGTCATTGTCATATAGTACTAATGCCGTTACCTTACTAACTGAACGAAAAAAGTAACGGAATAATTTTTATTCGGCCAAATTTTCAAACTATCTGTATTGATATTGCTCTTAATTTTTGTTTCAAATTGAGAAAGAAATCAAAATATTGAAAGTAAAATGGTGCAAACTAAATGTATGTATCTACTTTGATGTAAGTAGGTATCTACTATAATAACAAAGATTTTGATCTTTCTTTTTATTTTATTCACAAAATAATTCTGCAGGCAGAAGCGTAAGCTTAAAATAATCTTTAGATGTTTGGCTAGGCGCATAACAGTAGGTACAGTGATTTGAAGACGATTGCAATTAATTAATTTAATAAGGTTTAACAAATAAACAAATTGATACTTGACGTTAATTTACTGACAATACAACGACTGTTTTCCATAGACATCAGTGTTGCCTGTGTTAAAAATTATTAGTGTGACCACTCTAACTGTTTATGTTCGCGTTTGAACTAAAGTCATACGGAAAAAGCATCTATGAACTCAAAACCTTAAAAAAAAATGCTACAAGCGGCCAAACGTGAAATAGTCATGGTTTTGTCTGTGTAGCGTTCTGCCTGCTCTGCCTACCCCGTTTGGGAATACACGCGTCGTGTATATATGTAAAAGTATCTAAATTCAAAGGCAAAGTATTTTTTTTATCTATTTTATCTGAACCTGGTTGTGTTGCTGCCAAAATGTTTTATAACTGCATTTTAAGTTTAAGTAGGTAGTTAGTTGTTTCTGTTTTATTTTTGTTTTTGTTTGAGTTGTTTTAACGGGGCTGGCATATTCTATTAATGAATAAAGCCCAAAAAAAAAAGAATAAAAAAAGGCAAAGTATGGGGCATGAATTAGTATTTTAACTGAACGGTAAGTAGTGAGACATAGCTTAGTTAGTTTTTAAGTGGTGGGGGTAAGTCCGTGCATTTCTTTTACCCCCACCATTTCAAATCTGGCCAAGTTGTTTGCAATCACAATACTTTGCCATGTCTGACTTGCAAATGTAATTAAATAATTACAAATGTACTTATTTGTATCACACGGCCATTCTTAAAACATCTGATTCAATAGTTTGCGTAAATTTAAATAGTGTTGGTAAAGATGAATACGAACAGTAATATTGACGAGCCGGAGACTCGATCAGGTTAAAATTTATTGACGAATTTTAACCCAAATAATAAACATCTAAATATATATCGTGTGGTGTCGAGTTAGGAGTAACGTCTCTCCATTCCTCCCGTGTAAGGTCACTATTCAAACTCTTAACTTTGAAACTAAAAATATACTAGAAGTGGCTATGGAACGTAAAATAACTTTTCGTGTGTTCTGGTTAACCCGGGAATAGGTACAGGCGTGGTGTATGTACGTATGTATGAAATATTTTATTCGTATTCAGTATTACGCTAATTCTTATTAGGCCTTTTTGTTAATTATTAAGTTTAAGAATTGTATGTATTTAAAATCATCATTTAAGAGTTAACGTTTAATTAAATAATGTAAAATTTTTGCGACACTTTATTTTAGATATTTTTAAAACGCGAATAATTTTAACAAAACAAATATATTACAATTAGTTTAAATGTAAAGTCTTGACAATGCACAAAAAGATTGAGCAAATTATCTACGCAAGAAGTTTGCCGTAGTCTTCTAAAACCTTTACATAAAATAATACACATATCTCGCCTATGTTCCCAAACGAGGTAGGCAGAGCGTACAAAACGCCACATAGACACAACCATAATTATTTCCCGTTCCGTAGCCACTCTGGCATAATCTTTAGATTTTAACTTACTGTCTCTAGGTTGCTAGCCTGTCGCCTAAAATACACCACCTTTACGACATCCACGGAGGAACCGGAGATTTTTTTCAAAAGAACACTTTTAACCGGCAAAAATCAGCACTTCAAAAAAAGGCTTACCCAGTGCATCGTTCCCCTATCCTCGTACACGCCCATTTGGGGTTCAATTTTTCCGCTTTTTTTAGCACCGATTCCCGGACTGTCGCCCCACTGCACTATACACTCTCGCGCATCGCGTGCGGTCGCGCCCGCGCCGCGCAGTCGACTGGCGGCCGCCGGCGGGGGCGTGGCCTACGAGCCCCCGCCCACTGTGGGGAAAACGGCTCCCCATCGGGGAAAATCGGGTACCTAATTTTTATGTGGGGTATTTGACTTCGGAATTGGACGGGGATCGTACGGACGATTTTTGAGGTTTAAGCACTATGAGAATAAATTGTCTATGATTTTTTCGTGCGTCTAGGCTTACAGTGTGGGAGACAGCTTGTAATTTTCTTAAGTCTAGTTAGACAGGTACAGGTATAGTCTATCTCGGGTGCGTGCTAAGCCCACGACTATCATAACTTCTAATAAAACCAAAACAATATTGCATTTCGTTTCGACTTAATTGTAATTATTTTGATAATTTTAAAACGAGATTATGTATGTATTTTGTTTGTTTTTTTATTGGTACTTTTTTTTCAGTTGCTTTTTGCAAATATTATGTGACTGTCCAATATTTCACCATGTTTAATTGTAGCCTCGCTTTTTGTCGGTCTCGATAATTAGGATTCCTCTGACTGTTAGGCCGGCCACATACATTCGGAATTTTTCCGTTCGGAATCTCGAATCGGACTTTCCGAACGCAGTCAATCCATACAAAATCAATGGACCACCACACACATTCGGAATAATTCCGTTCGGAATTCCGAACGGAAAGCTTGCGAATGTGTGTGGCGGTCCATAGATTTTGTATGGATTGACTGCGTTCGATTTTCCGATTCGAGATTCCGAAACGGAATTTTTCCGAATGTATGTGGCCGGCCTTAAAGGTTAGCTGTAAAAGATCCCTCAACGGCTTTATACGTTCCCATTTTGATTGCATTTTTTTGTGCAATAAAGACTCTACTTCTCTACTTACTTACTTATATATGTTTATTTGTTGTTGGTCCTAATAATGTATAATCAACCATTCGACAGATGAATTTTAGCCACATCAAACGGTAGTACTTTAGGACAAACGATAATAGGAACATCAATTTCGGACAGTCAAAAATATGCGGAACAAAGTGGTTTCCATCCGATATTAGGACAAAAGGCGTTATGCTTCATGCGTTATCCATACTAATATTACAAAGAGGAAAGATTTGTTTGTTTGTTTGTATTTTTGTATGTTTGTAGAGAATAGGCTCAAAAAGTACTGGGCCGATTAAAAAAAATTCACTATTATTATGCTACATTCTTCCGAATTGACATAGGCTACGTTTCATTTTGAAAAAAAAATAGAGATCCTTGGTAATCGTCAATAATGTAACCAAGGGTGTAAAAAAAAAACAAAAATAAATAATTGTCTACCCCGTGCGAAGCTGGGACGGACTGCTAGTCCGATATAAACCTGTTTATGCGTTGCCTAGAACTGGCTTTGTCTTGTTTGGAACTATGTCAGTTGGTGTCAATTAAATAAATAAATAAAATAAAAATTGTTTATTGTCAGGCAACTTGGCCCATAGAAATAACTAAATAATACACAATCAAAAATACAAAAAATAAGAATTAAATTAAAATTGAAGTGTATTGATATTGATATTAAAATGTATTGAATTAATATTATAATAATGTCCCGAAATATATTAATTATGTCAGCAAAATAATTAAAAATAAAAATACAATACAATAATAATAATGACAGGTATAATATTAATTCATTCAATACCCACAACAAGTCAGCAATGTACCCTAATCCACGTGCACTCCCACTCACGTTCTCAGGATGGAACAATCCATTTTGTCAGCAATGACTTTAAGGATGGTGTTGCCGCTGCCGCGCACGCGCCGCATGAGGGACGCGACTCGCTTCCTCCTGATGGCGTAGAAGTCATCAGTGTGGTTTTCGGCAAACATCCCCGAAGCACTACAAAACCGCGGCAGCCGCAACAACATCCTGAAGGCATTGTTGTACTGTACACGGAGGACGTTGTAGGATTTTAGAGTAAAGTTGACCCACAAACTGCTCGAATAAAATACTTGGCAGAAGGCTTTAAACAGTGTTATCTTAACTTGCTTCGAACAATGAGCAAATCTACGAGCCAACATATTACCCCTCACCGCCAACGCCCTCCGCTCCCGCGCCATGTCCAAGTCATCTTTTAGATCTGCGGTGACAACATGTCCCAAGTATTTAAATTCAGTGACAACGTTAAGCAATACCCCGCTCAAGCGTATAGGCGGAACATGAGTGGGATTCATCTTTTTCGCGTTGAACAGCATGACTTCACTCTTTCAATTGTGCCGTGATATTTGTTTATTAAATATTTATCTACAAAGTTAATGTAAGGTTAGGTATTTACCTGAAATTCTTCCTGTAACTACTGATAATGTCTACATTGTAGTCTGTGTACTAGACCAAGCTTATGAATATACATACATACATATATACATACACCTGCAAATACGAGTATCATTTCATAAATATTTGGTTGCCGTAAAATTTATTTGTCAAATTATGAAAAACAAACAGACTTGAACTTCCTTTAAGAGTTATGAAAACAACAGCTCAAGTTACGAGCTCTCATTAAAACAAAAATCTTTTCCAATTGTAATTAAATCGCAAACACCGTAACATTTTCCCCCAAATGTTTCCTCTTATATTTTACGTTCTCCGTAAACGGTAAAGTCAATGACCGATCTACTTGCAAAATCTATTAATAAATAAACACAGTTTGACCTTGGATTACTTCCAACGCAAAAGAGAACATTCTAAATTTAACCCAGCATCTAAAATTAGCGTTTAATCTACCTCCTACGAAAGGAAAAAGTCTAAAAATAAGCTTTGAACCAATTCGCGCGTAAATGGTTCCTTATTTTTTGTTTTGACTACTTATAATACGATACAAGGATGTTCGACGATGGATGGGGTAGTTGACTAAAAAAACTATTTAGTCCGTCAGATAGATTAAAAAAAAACATTGTAGACGTATTTTTTCTTTTCTTAAACAAACAAGAAATGATGAGGATACAGTGGTTTGAAGTTTCGAGTGACGTTACTAGGTACGTGGTAGTTTTTATCACGTGACGTCACAATTCACTACCCCCACTCCGGAAGTTTGATGATCTATACCTTTGTCGATGTTTAATTATTTGATAAACCAAAAATCACGTCTCTCATATTTTGCACATGCACAGAAAAAAATGGGAGAAAGTAATTTTTTCGAAATCCAAGTTTTTTACAAAGTTTTTGTTGCAAAAAAAAAACATAGTATACAAAGTGTGGAGACAAGATATTCAAGTAAAATCATGTATCACATATCGATTCGACAAAGGATGTTTCATTGTTCACTATCTGAGCGTCTAGTGTGTTCAGGTCGATGGTGCAGTCGTTAACGAATTCGTTTGCGAGTTGTCGCAAAATTGTATGGAAACCGAGACAGCGCCGCCAGCGGAACGTTTGCACAACTGCCACGGTCGACAAGTCCCATACATTCCGCGACAACTCGCAAACGAATTCGTTAACGACTGCACCATCGACTTGAACACACTAGACGCTCAGATGAATAATCCTAAGAACCATTAAGTTCCTCTCGAGTGAAAGAAAATGTTTACTAAATTAAATACTACGAATATTTTTCCTAGAATAGAATATTCTACGATTCGGCGACGAAGAACAGCCGATATATTCAATACACACTCAAGCATCCATTGCTGTCGTAAAATGAATCCATATTTAGGATTCCTTGTGGTGTCGGGTTTAGAATAACGCCTCTCCGGTTCTTCAGTGGATGTCGTAAGAGGCGACTAAGGTTATGTTAGGGTATATTTTAGGCGACAGGCTAGCAACCTGTGACTATTATACCTGCCAACTCAAAGCCTTAAAAAAATGCTAGAAATGGCCACCAAACATGAAATAGCCATGGTTGTGTCTATCACAATCAAATGTGGACCAGTTGGGATTTTCTATGTGGACGAGTTAGAAATGTGGACGAAATGCGAATGTGAACGAGTAGGAGATGTGGATGAGTATAGGGAATTTGGACGAGTTAGGATTTGTATGTGGATGAGTTAGGAATGTGGACGAGTTGAGAATGTGGACAAAGTGGACCTGAAGGCAGGCAGCGTAGGTCCAAGTACGGGAACCACGACGAAGTAAAATTTGTGTCTTAATCCGATTTTCTTGACATTAGTATGATAAGGTAAAAATACCAATGCTCGACGCCTCAACGCCAAGTAAGTGACACCCATCTGTCACCTGTCGTACTATGACATAAGATTGCACGTGCATGTATTGGGTCAGTGCCGAGAGACGTTTACCTTACCGAGTATTGTCCAATTACCCATAGGGAGTAGGTATTTTTTATAAATTTTAATTAAAATAATTTTAAACAAAAAAAACCGACTTCAAATTAGCAATATTTTGAAAGTATTCTGTTTACTGAATGTAAAATCTTGACTTCATCAACAAATTACCGAAAACGCCGTACATCTCCATATAAAATTTGAAGAGTTCCTTCGATTTCTCCAAGATCCCATCATCAGATCATGGTTTCGTGCCAATGGGACCAATTTCGAGTTATACCCTATCGATTAAAAAAAAAAATTGAAAATCGGTCCACGGGTTTTCGAGATATCGAGTAACATACACACAAAAAAAAAATAATAATAATAAAAAAAAATAAAAAAAATTAGGTCGAATTGAGAACCTCCTCCTTTTTGAAGTCGGTTAATCCTTACTAATATTATAAGTCAGAAAGTGAGTTTGTTTGTTAGTTTGTTTGTTTGTTTGTTTGTTTGTTCCGCTTTCACGCCGTAACTACTGAACCGATTGCTTTGAAATTTTGCAGACATAAAGATAAGATGCGATATGGAATTAGAGATCAAAGTTGTAAACAAACGTGTTGCCATTGCAATAAAAGCAAACGCAATTAGGAAAACTTAAAATTCAATAATTACGCTAGATAAAAATGAGTACAACTAATTTATTAGCAGAATAAAACCGTGTGAACATATGTAAACATTTAAATGAACAAAGGAAATAGCACATCATTTTTAAAATGCAAATTTTATTATTTTATAATTATGGCACTGGCAATGGTTAGAAATTGTAAACATTTGGTCCGTATTTTTATTCGTATTCATATTTATATAATTAATTGTCCAGTAAAACTGATGAATCGATGAAATATTGTTCAATTTGCAATGGACGACACTTAAAAGATCGTGGGTAGACCGCTTTTCTACCTTCGCGCTTAGCGTCCATTTTATACATCATATAATTCGTTTTCTGACATCTGTCGTGATCGAATGTGTTCCCTCCCGCTTATGCGTTCTGTTGTTGAGTTTTAGTTTGGTGTTAAGTTTTGTATTATTTCGTTATTTGTTTTTGTTTCATTGTTAAATTTGTGTTTGTTGTTCGTCTGGATCCATATGAACACAAGTATAATGTCGTATTTTCAAAAGATATCACATAATATGCAACGAATATTGCTATGAATCAATAAACTAAAAGTAGTCAAAAAAATAATACAATAATATATAAATTAGTAACAAAACAGGTTTACTACCTCTGGAATGTCACTTTGACATTGACAGTTGTTTGTTTACAACTTTGATCTCTAATTCCATATCGCATCTTAGAAGTCCGGATTAAATAATAGGGTACATTTTATCCCGGAACAAAAATGTTGTTTGCTTGCTAGATCGATATCAATCGATGATCGATCGATAGATGATAGATCGATGGCGCTGTGTGTCGTTTGAAACGAGAAGTTTTCTTATAGTTGTGCTTTAAACCGCAATATAACCGAGTTCCACGCGGGCGAAGCCGCGGGCGGAAAGCTAGTAAGAAATAACTTTCAAGACGATTGGCAGGCGCGTGCTCGAGATAGGGAAGAGTGGAGGAAGAAAGGGGAAGCCTTTGCCTAGCAGTGGGACTATTAGGCTAGCAAAAAAAACCCGTTCCAAATCAAAACTGTATTAATAGTTTCATATTTTCATACAAATAGATTTAAGTACATACATATTAATAATTATGTGAAATCAACACGTTTTCACTTCGCCCCGTCGAGCGCTCGCAGAGGACCCTGTTGACAACGATCAAATCTTAATTAATTATTTAGATAAAAATCTTAAACTTCTATTTGCTGAGGGCTTATGTGTAGTGTCGGGTTCGAATATAACTTCTCCATTTCTTCCGTGGTTGTCGTAGGAGGTGAGTACGAGAGGTTTAGGCGAAACAAACCACTTGACACTATCATACTTCTTTTATCTGTGTTTAAACCTTAAATTAAGACAAGTGACTACAAGACAAGCCGTGGTAGTGGTGTAGCCCAGTGGTTCGACCTGTGGCCTCTCAAGCAGAGGGTCGTGGGTTCAAACCCCGGGCTCGCACCTCTGAATTTTTCGGAATTTATGTGCGATATCGAATTTGATATTTATCACGAGCTATTCGGTGAAGGAAAACATCGTGAGGAAACCTACACACAGCGACGAAGTAATTTAACGTTGTGTGTGAAGTTCCCAATCCGCACTGGGCCCGCGTGGGAACTATAGCCCAAGCCCTCTCATACTGAGAGGAGGCCTGTGCCCTGCATTGGGACGTATATAGGCTGATGATTATGGTGATGATGACTACAAGACATGGAAATAGTCTTAACTTTAAACATAAAACTCTGGTCAGATTCATTCAGTGAAATGAAACATAGCGTCCAGTGTAATGAAAACGATTATGCAGTCGTTAACGAATTCGTTTGCGAGTTATCTCAAAATTGTATGGACACTGTGACAGCGCCGCCAGCGGAACGTTTGCACAACTGCACGTCTCCGTACAATTCCGTGATAACTCGCAAGCGAATTCGTTACCGGATTCATCATCGTTTTCATTACACTAGACCAGTGATTCCCAAAGTGGTCCAGGTGGACCCCCAGGGGTCCATGGGTGACTCGATAGGGGTCCACGCTGGAGTCGGTAAAAATAAGTGTACCTATTAAGGAATTTGGTGCAAATGTAGCAGGAGGGGGTCCACCAAACCCCATAAAACTTTGGAAGAGGTCTATGAGTAATAAAGTTTGGGAACCTCTGCACTAGACGTACGGATCTACTCACGATAGTCGCCTATCCGCCGCCGTGGCGCGTAGCTCCGGATGTGGGCCACGAATTGGCCCGAAACATGTCGATTCAAAAACGTTAGTAGATCCGTTTTATTTCACTACTAGCTGTGCCCGCGACTCCGTCCGCGTGGAATAGTGACTATTTTTCCCCGTTTTTCCCGCATTGTTCAATGTTTCTTCGCTCCTATTAGTTGCAGCGTGATGTTATATTTTATAGCCTAAAGCCTTCCTCGATAAATGGTATATCCAGCACGAAAAGAATTTTTCAATTCGGACCATTAGTTCCTGAGATTAGCGCGTTCAAACAAACAAACAAACTCTTCAGCTTTATTATATTATAGTATAGATAGTCATAATCATAACGATTAACGAATTTGACTATTTGATTAACGGTACCCAGCTATGACTGTTTGTTCTGATAACAACATGTTTTCAAATCTTATTTTATCAGCACGAGTTCGACGACGAACATAATTTCAATAAATAAATATTGCTCGCTTTGCAGCTTTGGTAAGAAGTAGATTTAGGTACTGAATTATTCGATGTTAGCTTGTAACTGCCATGGATAAACTTTATTTCTACCACTGCTGCCATCTAGCGGGACGTTGCCAAAACAGTCCCATCGAAAGCCACCACACGCTTGCTTAGCTATGAGAGCGACATCTAGTGACAACTTATGTGAACTATTTCTGTCTCCGGGCAGGTTAGTGTTAGTACAGGCATATGCCGGGAGATGTCGTGGTTTTATTGTACATTTTGTGCACGTTAGGCCCATAGCAGACGGCGTATTTAAAACGCGCAGTCGACGCGCAGATGACGCGCGTATACGCGATTTGAACGCAACCTTCTAACCAGGGCCATAGCACACGGCCATAGCGTCGTGCGCGCGTATAAAATACGCCGTGTGCTATGGCCCTTAGTTTAAATGCGGTCTTCTCTAAAATTAGGCAAGAGTGATTTCATGTAAGTTTATTCATACAACGCGTTGCAACGTAACCTAATATTTTTATTAGAACGTTTTTAGTTTTAGTCTCCAATACCGTCTATTATTACCAGTCTGATTTTATCCAAACCTAGCCAATCCAAAAACCACAGCAAGGAAAAGGTGGTGTTGGTGTTATTCTTTCTAACGTAATTAACTAAACTCTCTGATAAGCTCGTCGTTGAGCTGTCAATTTTCAGGGTTCCGTACCCAAAGAGTAAAAACGGGTCCCTATTATAGCCTTCGCTGTCTATCCATCCGTCCGTCTGTCACCAGGCTGTATCTCAAGAACAGTGATAGACAGCTAAAATTTTCATAGATGATGTATTTCTATTGCCGCTATGACAACAAATAGGGGTTAAGAGGTATAAAAGTGAGGTGTAAGACACTGAACTGACACAAGCTAGCGAGCAATTATAAACTCAGCACCCCAGGTGCTGTCATTACGATAAAAACACGCACTACCGCCTGCGTTATAATTTTAAACAAAAAAAACCGACTTCAAATTTGGGCTATACTGAAAGCATTTGTCTAATGAGGGTGACCTTCCATCACCAGCAGGCCTGACTAATTACTGAAATTATAATTTCCAGTCTGCAGGTGCATTCAGTATTGAAAGAATTATCTTTTAACTCCTAAGAATTAAGGAGTTGACCTTCCATCATCAGCTCAGTAATTTTTTTTACTGCCAAACGTAAATACTGGTGTAGCTTTGAAAAATGTACTAAAAACATTACCTGTGCCTATAAAATTTGAGGGTTGCCCTCGATTTCCCTCATATTCCATCATCAGGTCAAGATATGCTGACAATGGGACCACCTGGAAACTATATCCTTTCAAACAAAAAAAGAATTTTCCAAATCGGTCCAGGCGTCTTCGAGTAATCAGCGAACACACATAAAAAAAATAAAAAATAAAGATCCCGACGAATTGAGAACCTCCTCCTTTTTTTGAAGTCGGTTAAAAATGCATCAGTTTGCTTGGGAACATTGGGAACTGAGACAGCGCCTCCCAGCGGCACGTTTACACACCGTAGACAAGACAAGTACCGTTCCCATACAAACTGGTCTGCAGACGAGAGTGACTCGTGTTTTGGTCGTAATGACGACACTTAGAGCCCGTTCCCACCGCGTCGGGCGCCCGCACGATTTTTAATCGGGTGTCGTAGCCGCAGTACATTTTATATGGAGCTGTCCACACACGCTAGACGCTCCGATTGTCGAGCGTGTGTGAAAAGCTCCATATAAAATGTACTGCGGCTACGACACCCGATTAAAAATCGTGCGGGCGCCCGACGCGGTGGGAACGGGGGCTTAGGGTACTGGTCTACTGGTCCGCTCACCATCCCACAGTCCAATATGCGACTTGACGGTAGAATAGGGGTAAAACGCGCAGCAAGTGCCACTGATGTTCTCCTCAGGTGGCAGCAGCCAGCGGTGGCTGTAGCTGCAGCAGTTCAGGCAGTACTTGGCGCAGTCCTGGCAGGGCAGCTCGTCGGTCTTGTAGTGGAGCCAGCCGAACCATTCCGGGGTCACCTGGGGAGAGGATAACCTGGGTGTCGCTGGATGATTTGACGGTTGGCAATATGGAGTAGAGGGAATCGCATGTTTGCATTATTTAAAATCATCTTTGATGGCGCATTATCTTCACTATACACGACTTTATTACTTACCGGGCCCGATGTTTGATCCAGTTTAACGAATCAAACCGCTGCGATAAAAACGTTAATAGCTCAGTTAAAAATTAATTTAAGCGACTGCAAAGACGTCTAGTGCTAAGCGGAAGGCTGTACCTACATAGTCTGGATGACGTAGTATGAGTAAGACTTAGTCTCCAACAGAGAGATCTCTCTCCAGGCAGATTATGCCCGGTTATCAAAATCCACAGCGAAAGTTGTGTTCAACTGAATTTCGATACTACGTCAGCGCGATATAAAAACTTTGACAGTAGACGACTTTTGTAAAAGTTCTAGTTCTACTACTCTACAATAGGTGGCGCTGGAGGTCAGTGTTACCCTGTTACCTGCGAAGCGTCGTACTCCCACTTGAATTGCGGGTTGAACTCAACCCAACGGCTGCGCGAAATTATGTAGCGTTGGTTCTCGTAATACTTGTTGCAGTTCGAATCCCAGCCCATCAGGGTTCCTTCCTGAGAAAAGGAGGGATAGGTTCGATGCAAACCTAAAGCCATTCATGGTAAACATTTTTTTAGCAACAGTCGATTAACATTGATGAGCTGCGAGGATGTTCACGCACGTCGAGCGAGAGCTTGTCGACATGCCGCTCACGCAGTGTTGCCAGCAACATGTTGAGAACAACTCCGCAGCACGTTGATTGCTAAAGAAATGTTTATCATGTCGACGGGGCTTAAGAGTTGAGTAATAATGTTGCAGTATCAAATAATATGATATAGTCTGCATGATTTAGTTTTAATGGGTAGCAACACTTTGACGGAGGTTTTGGCGGGAGATATGGAGTTTTGACAGGAGTGGGAAAAAAAGATGAAAGATGTTGGGTTGAAAAACAATGTGGCGTGTGGTGTGTTTGTCGCAGGCGGATTGTATAATCCGCCGTTTTACATAACGCCTAGCCGTTTTGCAAAACAGTGCCGTTTTGTAAAACGGCGGCTCAACGTTCAGCCGGATTGTAGTTGCGAAACGTTCTTCAAAATGGCGGCCCACGTTTAGCCGCATTGTACTACTACTAAAATTGTAGGGTAACAATACTTACAAAACAAAGAATGCTAAATAAAATAAATATAAATAAAATAAATATAAATAAAATAAACTAACCTAACCTAACCTAATCTAATGTAATCTAACCTAACCTAACCTATTATAATCTCTAAATCCTCTACTGTTTATGTTAGGCAGCGCCACGAGTGTTAAAAATCTGAACTAAAAGCGACAAAGTGGCGGCTAATCTCTCGCCGTATTACATTATGCCTAGCCGTAATGAATAACGTTTAGCGCCGAATTCATTCCGGCGGTTTTTCGTTCAGCCACATTCAATCCGGCTAAACGTTGAGCCGCCGGATTACAAAACGGCGCTGTTTTGCAAAACGGCTAGGCGTTATGTAAAACGGCGGATTATACAATCCGCCTTCGACATGTTCCCCGTGTTGTCTCGCGTTTAGAATAGCACTTCCTTCCGTGGATGTCATAAGAGGCGACTAAAGGAAATAATAAGGTCGCTTTAGGCGACCGGCTGGCAACCTGTCACTATTATACCTCTTTCTACAATGATTTAACCTAAAATTATGTTGAAAGTTGTTACGGATCGCCCAGTATATAGTCAGTGTTTGACTGTGTAGAGTTTCGTATGCTCTGCCTAACCCATTTGGGAGTACAGGCGTGGTGTATGTATAAGGCTGGGTTCACGGGAGACCCGTACGGGCTGTTGCTACGGGCGCCCGGAGCGGGAGCACAAAAATGAGGGACTACAGCATCGTTTCACAGCGACGCGGAGCGCATCAATTCGGGTCGCTGTGAAACGATGCTCTAGTTCCTCATTTGTGCTCCCGCTCCAGGCGCCCGTAGCAACAGCCCGTACGGGTCTCACGTAGCTGGGAACCTAAACTAATCCCTATAGTTTTCACAACCCACTCACTTTTATTGTATCCATCCTCCACAACTTCACAAGCATGCGGAATAAACCTCCATTCGCTTTTATTGTTTTCTTCAGCAGAACTAATTTGTCCAGCCCTATAAGAGACATCGTATATTTATGATTGCTACTAAATAAAAAACTAATTCAAGTAACTATAAATACGTTGGAAGATGCGACTAGAATTTGACAGTCAAATGACTGTTGTCTGAAAACGAAAGTTTTACGGTCTATGGTTAGGGTGGCGTTATGAAAAACTTGAGAATCGAATTGTAATCGAATCATGGTGGAATTTAGCTATTGAAGTCGCTTAAAAAGGATCTGAATATTGAGTGTGAAGTTCCCAATCAGCACTAGGCCCGTGTGGGAATTATAGCCTAAGCCCTCTCATACTGATTATTATTTGCTGGATTATTATTGTATTTTATTTTTCTATGTATATCACGTTTTGACTTTAAAAACAATATTACTATGTCTACCAAAATTTACAACCTACGAGTAGGTATAATATTATAACCTGTCTTCGGGGTGTCCGATAGGAATGAAACCTTTCCATTTCTTCCGTGGATGTCGTAAAAGGAGACTAAGTAATGTTCAAGTATATTTTAGGCAACAGGGTAGCAACCTGTCACCGTTATACCTCTTTTACCTAACTTGGAATGGAACCTAAACATGCTAAAAGTGACTTTTAAACATAAAATAGTATGGTATCTTGGGAATACAGGCGTGATGTACTATCGAACCAACTGATTCCTGACCCACCGCAGAACGTTGTCACAATAAACGTCATAAACATTTCCTTTGTCAGGCAATGCAATGTCACTATGACGTTCACTGTGAATAGGTTCTATGGTGGGTCAGGAATCAATTGGTTCGATGGTACGTATGTATGTATGTATGTATCGCAGAGGGAAACTTCACGGAGGTATGTGTCATTTCTCTTTTCTAACACAGGCCGAAAAAGAAATACACGTCACTCTACCAAATTAGTGTCATTAGTGAATATTTTTTCAGTTTGTCTACACGTTGGTCCAGTTGAAATCTAGCTAAATTAATAAAAATTGTAAAAGGTGACAATGTAAGCCACTGTTGGAGCAGCAGCGCTTGCGACGGTTGGCGGGCCCGTTGCGAGTATTGCGAACGAATATCGGTGAGTTTTTACATACGTACATTTATACTAATATTATAAAGCTGAAGAGTTTGTTTGTTTGAACGCGCTAATCTCAGGAGCTACTGATTCGAATTGAAAAATTTTTTTTGTGCTGGATAGACCATTTATGGAAGGCTTTAGGCTATATAACATCACGCTGCGACTAATAGGAGCGAAGAAACACTGGAAAATGTGGACAAAAACATATATTATGTTCCCAAATGGGGTAGGCACAGCACACAAGAAGTGAAATAGACATAACCACGATTATGACTATTTCACGCTTCACAGCGACTTATAGCATCATTTTGGGTTTAAAAACAGATGTCAGATGGACTAGAGCTAGAGTTTTTACTAAATAAGAAAACATCGAGTTAAGTACGTATTTATCCATTAAAATTACATACATACATATAGTCACGCCCGTGTTCTCAAGACGGCAGGGGTAGGCAGAGCACATGAATTCGAAAATTCAGTGCCACGTTTAGCAATTACAGGGTAACCAGATGGTCAAACGTGATATTGCAGTGACAGGTTGCTAGCCCATCGCCCACAATACACAAACCCTTTCCCAGAGTCGACTCTTACGACACCCACGGGAAGAAAGGGGGAGGTGTTATTCTAACCCGGCACCACACGGGAAATTTAAAAAATTACAAGCTTTTATTTAACTTCACTCTTGTATGTTTACAAATCTTGAAAGATTTTAACCACTTCCAATAGACCGATTGAGCTGAAACTTGGTATGGCTATGTAACTTGGATGACAATACAATATTCCGGTGGTGGACTACTCGTGGCCCAGCCGGGACTGTCTCCGATGGAGGGAACTCTTCAACGGTTGGTCTGATTGACTTGAAACCTGGTGCACATAGGGTGGATGTGGATGACAATGAAGTATAGTTGGCAAAAAAAAGCTTGTATCGAAAATTAAATTTTTGGTGGTATAGAAATGATAAAAGATGCGATTTTCCAAGTATTTGTTTACAATACAATGATTGACTAACACTTCGAAAGCGGTCGTTTCCTGTATTATCCCGATGAGAAACATTATGCGCTTCAATACATAATTATGCTTACTTTCCAATTTCATTTAGCTTTTTAAGTCACTAAGAGTAAAATAAAATAGGATTGTAGATGTAGCGCAAATAACTTATGCGTATGAAAAACGGTGAGATTTTTTAAAAATCTTAATTTTGCAATACCAAAATGACAACATGGATTATATCTACTAGCACACTTTAAACCATTCACACTCCACGCATCTTGAATTAGGAGCAAATAAGTACAGTACCAACATTACATTTATTTATTTTATTATTACATTTTTTATATCAAAGTTATACCGAGTAAAGTAGTGTTAGTGTAGTTAGTAGTTAGTGTTATTACACGTGAAAATGAACTGAACTGAATTTTCGACAGTTAAGTATAATTATTATGGTTGCCATTTATACACACATACATACATACCGTCACGCCTCTTTCCCACAGGGGTAGGCAGAGACCACTTTGTTCCACTTGCTACGATCCTGACATACTTCTTTTGCTTCATCCACGTTCATTAGTTTCTTCATACATGCTCGTCGATTTCGGCTAGGTACCTACTCTTGACCTGACCTGTTTCTAAAACGTCCGCTAAGTATTTGGTCACGGAAAGTCCGTCTAGGTTCTAGGTCTTCCCCTCCCAACACATCCATTCACACTTTCAGCATAGATCTGTTTAATCAGTCTTCTTTCATCCATCCTCTCTACATGACCAAACCAGCTAAGCATACTTCTTTCTATTCTAGTCAATATATCTACTTTCACACCAGCTCGTTCCCTTATCACACTATTTCTAATTCTTTCTTTCAGTGATACTCCTTCCAAACTTTTTAACGCTCTCATTTCTACCGCATTTATTCTACTATTATGCTTCGTTTGCCATACCCAACTTTCGCTACCGTACATTAGTGTTGGAACGAGCACCCCTCTGTGGACAGCCAGACGCGCCTTTTTCGACACCTTCTCACTGACCACATTTCCTACATTCACTCTTTTTTCAATATCAGTTTCACACTTCCCATCTTTCGTAAAAGCCGATCCCAGATCCCGATCAACAAACTCTTTTTACTTGTTCTACTCTCACCCGCAATCACAATCTCACATTCTGTCCCACAATCATCTCTTGCAAACACCATAACTTTTGTTTTGCTCACATTTACTTTCATACCTTTCATTTCCAATGCGCCACATAAAATATTAACCATCCTCTGCAACTCCTCCTCCGACGACGATGCGACCAACACTTGGTCGTCGGCGTATAGGAGGCATTTGATGTCAACTCCCTCATTCTTAGTCCACAGTCATTCATTTTTAAATCACTCAGGCAGGTATCCATGAATAGGTTGAACAGCCACGGAGACGCGACACATCCGTGTCTAACACCTCTTTCGATGTTAAACCAGTCAGTATACGCCCCGTTTATCCTCACACAAGCACTAGAATCCTTATAAAGAGATTTTAGTGCTCGTATCAGACTACCTACTGTTCACCCCATGCATGGCTAACGCTGACCACAACTCATTCCTATCATAAGCCTTCTCCAAGTCGATGAATAAGCAATATATTTTTTGGCCTTTGGCCATGAACTTTGCCATTTATAAGTTTTAAATATCTCATTCTCATCTTTTTTGGTTATTTATTAAACGTACATACATAAAATTGCATTTTTTCCTTGTTACAGATTCAGACTGGATCGAGATATGTTAAATTAATTGCCGTTTAAAATGATCTTAGTCTGATATAATGATAGACGAAAAGGATATTATATACCGCCCGCGGCAAAAAAAACAATTAGAAGCAAAAGAGAGTGATCGCAAAATCAACAAAATTGTAAAATATTCAGATGACGGTTACGTTCTTAACACGTACATATTCGAAACATCGCGAGAAAAGTTTATTAGAACTAACGAGGACCATAATGCTTACCAAGGCAGTGAGACCATCAGTATTGTTATTACACAGAAGACAAGAAAACACAAAAGATCAATTGAGGAAGATACCTCTACGCGTAACAGGGAGTCAAGTAACGGGCCCTGTCCGATCACCACATGTGAATATCTCAAAATTATGGCAAAGAACTGCAGCACGCCAGACGTCCATAAGGCACTTGGCAACAAAAAACAAAAGAAGAAGATTTCTTGTTCTGACACGTACATAAACAAAAGTATCCCTTTCCACACCAAGTTTATTGTCAACACGGTTGTCTTAGAGCCTCATGCTGTCCCGCCAAAATGTCAGGATTTGCTTAAACACCCGCTGATGCAGGCTCAGATGAGAATTTACCGTTGTCAGTTGGGTAAAAACGACGAGAAATATTGTCAATCGTGCGATTCTGACGCGTTCTTCGAAGTTCTGAAGGGTCTTTACGATTGTTACACCAAGAAAAATTGCGAGAACTGCAACTGCATTCTGTGCAGCTCCTTCCATAAAGCAAAGCGCAAACTACTCTTGGGCGAAGCTTCAAGGTCAAAGATCAGCGTGGGTGTAGAAACGGTAGCCACAAAACAAAAGGCAAAAGACATATTGAAAAAACCGAAGGAGTACGGGCTGTTTACGTCCTTGATCGCAAAGCCTACTGAGCAGAAAGAGGCTAAAATCGTAGCGTGTTTTAAAGATCCGTTAAGCACACAGCTAGAGAAATTGCGCAAAGCGCAGGCATCTGGGATTTTGCCTACGCTGGAAGGGTATTCACCTGTTTATAGAGAAAAAACAAGCAACGCCCTCGTACAAAGCGGCTCGCCGCTACACGGGAAAAGGAAGACATCAGACAATAAAGTTATTTATCAAGTTAGGAAAGAGCTTGGTCTCCCTTTAGAATCTAGACTGGTGTTACAAAATGAAAGAGACGCTAAACCTAAAGCTCCGGTGCACATTGTACCGTTTGAGAAAAAATCACAGAAGGAAACTATAGTCAGAGCCGTAGCAGAGAAAAGAATAATGATGTCAGGGGAGGCCAGACCCATACAAGAACTCAAGAAGAAATCACTAGAAACTAGAGGCCAATCGGTATTAAAGAAGCGAAAGTCACGCGCGGTAGGGCTTTTAACACCTAATGAAAATCTAGAGCAGAATGAAATCACACCTCTGAGCATTGAACAACATGCAATGGCTGAAGGTAAAACGTTATCAGAAGTAAAACTTATTGATAAGATTAGAAAAGAGCTGTGCTTAAATAAACCAGTAACAAAAACTGTGCCTGATAGAACAACTAAATCAATAACATCACGAGGTCACTTGCGAACTTCCACGCCTGTTATCACAGACAAAAAGAGAAAAAAAGACGATAAAATACCTAAAGTTATGAAAGATGAAAAAAGAGATCTCCGTATTTGCAGTCTTTTAACATCACAAGGTAGCAGAAAAACCGAAGCTAAAACCATTTCTCCTTGCCGGATTACGTATGAAGCTGTAAAAGCTACTGAAACAGCAGGTTTGTTCTCTCGGCTTCAGGGAAGATCACAAACTGAAAAAGAGAAAGTCATGAAAAGTTTAGCTAATCAGGAAATACCTTTCCCCCAAGCTAGAACACCATCAGAAAAGAAAATAGCTAAAAAAATTCGGGCACAATTGGGACTGCCTCCAGCACCAACCGCAAAGTTTACGCAAACAGGAAAACACGAGAAAGTCAAGACTCGAAGCCTCATCACACAAGCTGAAGGAAAAAAAGTAGATTTCAAGAAGAAATTCAATGGTAGTACAGAGCCCTCGGAAAATAGTAGAAAAGTTAAATCAGCGTCTGTTATACCTGCAGTAAATGAGGAGACTCCCGAGCAAAGAGCTCTGCAATTGAGAAAGTTGAAGGCATCTGCCCAGAAACTGGCTGAGCAAAAGCAGTCTGAAAAGCCGGTACAAAGACCGTCAAGCTTAAAATCAAAAGGTTCAGCAATAACACCGGAACGTAAAACACGATACGAGAAAACTAAAATGCTAAGAAGATTAGCAAAATCCGGATTGCCATTGCCTGAAGGTAGAACAGCATCGGACAAGGAATTGATAAAGAAGATTAGAACTGAGACAGTGGTTCTCCCTTTAGAAACAAAATCGGCATTAATAAGAGGTAAATTGACAGAATCTCGAGCAATATGTAACAGAGTGCCAATTGAAAACAAATTTTCATCGCAAGCTGAAAACATTATAAAAAGGATCTCCGAATCCGAAACTAAAGTCCAACTCGTACAGTGCAATACGCCAGGCCCAATTCCTAATCTAGATAAACCTGTAATAAAAGGCTTCAGATCCGTTAAAACTGGAACTGGGCAAGTAAGAAAAACCAAGGGAGTAGTGACGCAGTCAATTGCAGCTTTTAGAGAAGAACATAAAGGGAAAGACAATACGAGAGGCACTTGCGAAACGGGTTGCGGTTGTGACAAGAAGAAAATTCGATTCAAACACAGTTACGTAAAAATAAGAGTCACGTCACCAGATCCTTCATCCTTCTGTACGTGCCCTCACGACTGCCCGGGCGTAAGAGGCAGTGCCTTCGCTGATAATGACGGTATCCAAGTAACCGTGGAGACGGCAACCGGTTTGCCATCGTATAGAGTTCAATCCACAGCGCCATTAAAGCAAAATCAGCTCCAATATCCAGTTTCAAAGCAATCTGAAGAAAGTTTCGATGATCTTTTCTATAGCCAGAGCCATATTTCTTTGGAAATTTCGTCTGTCGACAGTGATTACACTACAGACTATTCAAGCTCGACGTCGATAGTATACATTTACAATTCCGAAAGCGATGTAAGCATTAGTGACATAAAACGCATAGTGCGTGAATCTATCAACAGCGGAGATTTTGACGAAAATATACAAGACTATAGATTAAGAGAGAAACCGGTCTCCTATATTTACCAGTCGCGCTTCGCCATCAGTCGAGCCGACATCCAGCACAATCGCAACAAGGTGGGACCGGTGTTGTACCCCCCTTCAAACTCCTGTTCAGGGTCATATTACACCATCGAAACGGTATCGTCTTCAGGAATATCTGATTCGAATTACATTCGAGATACGTTAAGTCTCCTTTCAACTCTGGCAAGGACTTTAGGCTTGTCCACTGACTCGCTTTTGCGGCAACGATCCGTAAACGAAGCATATTACGACACAGAGTACTCGGAATCCTTGGTCAAAGAAACTGATTTAGTGCCAGTGGACACGTTGTTGAAGTACGTAGCATGTATTTTGATATTAAATTCTCATGTATTTAAATTTATCATGTATTTAGTCGTTTAGCATGATTTCATAGCAATTCATTTTCCACAGAAACAGCCACTATTTAATTGATTCGAGCCAAGAAAGCAACGATCAACACGCTTATGAAGAGGACGTGGCTATATACCGCCAGACGTTGCAACCATTTCGATCGAGGAGTTTGAAACTGCACAGTTTTGGTGGACGCCGCAAGATATCTGCCAAAAAGAAAGTTGTGTCGAGCTCGCGCCTCTCGGGCTCCTCGTCCATCTTAGTCATGGTATCGACATCCGGGATAGACCAGCACTACTCTGGCCAGTATTCCGAAACCATATCGAAATCTCGCAGTAAGTTGCAACTCTTTTATAAGTTTTCGTAACAAAAGTTCTTCGCAGGTGCACCAGTTGTAGGCAATTTAATTTCAGAAACGTCCAGATTTGACCAAGTTTTTTTTTCAGTTATTTCGAAGGCCAGAGCATGGATGGACACGAAGAAGATGAAACTGAGCAGATTTGATATCTTCGGTAAAAAACGTTCTAGTGTAAAGAAAAGTAAACATAAATGTAATATCGAGGGGCAATATGTTAAAGAAATCTCAACATGTTCGAAAGCGGCTCACAAGATTGGCATGAAGTGTGGGTCCTCACCAGCGAAAATAAAAGACCAACGATCTAGTCAAGCTTTAAGTATGGACACAGCGCGGGATCGCCTGCGGTACTGCGCTGCTGGGGAAGGATCCAAAACTGAGCTTGATCAAAACAAGCCAAACGTCATATCAGAAATTATCAAACCGATGATAGCACGCGAAGAAGTAGCACAGGGTAAATAGCTTTCTAAACATTATGGTGACAAAATAAAATGTAGGTCCGACGTCATCGATGGGAGAATAGTTAATGACGTTTTAAATTTATTTTCAGGCTTAATCAAAGAGACATATATGAAAATGGATTATAACCAAACACCATCGTCTACATTCTATCCCAGTGAGAGCAATGGCACTACACGCGGCTTCGTAACTCCAGAGCGCCGATTCGAAGACAGCACCAATCCTGCACCAAATGCACAAGGGGCGGTGTGTGTTTCACAATACAACCCAAATCCTCAAGATACCATGGATTCGACTGACTGGAATAACCCTGTACAATATTCTACTGCACAGGACATGCTGACACCAAACTCCGAAATAAGTCTAGCGTCTACAATATATTCCAGAGGCTGCGTCAACCCGGCGTTGTACACGGCACAAAGGCGCGAAACAAAAAAATGTTCGGATGACTGTAGAAGCCAAAAACCAGTGAAAAAAACGAAAAGCTGTGTGTGCACTAATAGTTTGCTCCGTGAGTTATCTGTCTCCGGCATCAAACCACCGATAATTGTTACCAGAAAACATGGCCACACCAAAGACCCAGAAGGCAATTCGACGAAAAGAAGGCACTCTCGTCATAGTGTGGACTCTCAAAACAGCAAAATTTTGAATGCGCGTGACAGTATGACGTGCGCGAAAAAGAAGAAAGGCCACCACCACGGACGGAAATCTAGCTTAAGGAAAAGCTACAACTCTGTCAGCAAATTCGTCAGCAATGTTAAATCATGTTGCACACAAAAGGATTCCAATGATAGCGTGTTAAATCGCTTAAAAAAAACGTTTTCTAACGATAGCACGCAATATCGGTTCGCCAGTAGGGGCTCTCCTATAGGCAGTTCTGGATCACGTTACATTAAGCAGCATTCTTCAAAGTGCTTTACTAAATCTGGTTTAGGAAAGTATAGTTCTGACGAAAGTTGCATACGTCGTTACGCGAAGAAGATTTATGACAATTCTCGTCATCGTATAAGGAAACTCTCCTCTCATAGTATTATGGCACCACGCTATCCGAAAAGGTACTCTAACTATGAAAGTATGGGATCACGACACCGGAGAAGGAGTCCGCTTGACAGTATGGAGTCGCGCCACACGCAAAAGTATTTGCCTTACAACAGTAGCTATGGTATGAGAAAGCCCTCTCCTCCCACAGGCGTAAAATCTTACCATTCACGAAAATATTATTCGGGTCATGACAACGATCAACCACCCTATGTGAACGATGATTACAAATACAGATACGTAAAAAAATACTATTATCAAGACAGCGACTCTAATGATCGTGTCAACGGTCGTATCGCGGACCGTTCTTTTTCTCATGACAGTTTGAATTATAATTACACCAAAAGACATTCCCCGTATGAAAGTTTCACTTCAAACTACCCAAAGGGTTATTCTCATGACGGTACAAATCGGAGAGCTGAGAGATATTCGGATAATTTCGTGAACCCCCCTTGTACAAGAAGGGATTGTTTGAAACACCGTTCTCCTTATGATAGTATGCAACCCAGCTACGATGACAAGGGCAGTGTTCCCCCAAAAAGACCCTCTCCTTCCAAAATGTTACAACCTAATTTAGATGATAACGCACCACCCAAACAAGATGATAAATGCTGTACTCGAAGTACTGCAAAAAAGCACTCGCCTTATTCTAGTTTAGTACCCAGCTATGAGGAAACAAAGCTATTATCTCCGACTGCCGACTCAAAGAAATGCTGTCCCCATGGAAACGAATTACCCCGGGGCACAAAACCACGCCTCGCAAAAAGGTACAGCCCTTACGACATTACGGCACCCCATAATGTAAAGTATGACGCCACAAGACGACCATCTCAGAGCAGCTTGAGATCAAGCGCAGGAAAGTGTCATGCATGCGAACCCTCTCGGCAAGCATTGCGATCGGGTAACACAGATAAATTTTCCAGCAACAAACCAGAACAGCCAGACTCTTATTCACATGAAAATGTTCCACCCTGTCAACCGAAGAAATGCATGCATCATGACCATGATCACAAGCATATCCCAAAAAAATGTCCTCACCACGAAAAGACGGACTATCCTCCTCTTCCTCCTTGCAAACCTTCACACCATGATGCCCCTAAAAACACAGCGGAGAATTCTCATCCAAAATCGTGTTCCCATCACGGCGCGGGGAAACCATGTTGCCAAAAGAAGTGTTCACATCTAGAACACGGGAGATCTTGCTGTCGGAAGCATTCTCGTCAGGACACCGAGGAGGCTAAACCCCAAAAAACGTGCTCTCACCATGACTCAATGAAACCAAAGAAAAATAGCTCTCGCCATGACATTAAACGGTCTTCGCCGTCTTGTTGCCAAAAAAAATCATCTCATCATATCCCTGAGAAAAAAAGGTCCAGACAGAAATACTCAAATCATGACATGGGGAGAACTAGCTGTAAAAAGACGTGCTCTCACCAGGCAGTCGGAAAACCGTGTTCCCATAAGAGGAAAAATGATGGTAAAACCAGTAATATTTCTGTCAATAAAAAGAAACCTGATCGTAGAGCTAGCGCTGAATCTTGTAATGAAAACAGGCCAGCTCGGAAAACGACCAACGAAAGTTGTCAAAAAAAGAAATCTGATCGCAGAGCCAGCGCTGATTCTTGTAATGAAAACAGGCCAACTCAGAAACCCGTCAACGATTGTTGTCAAAAAAAGAAACCTGATCGCAGAGCTAGCGCTGATTCTTGTAATGAAAATAGGCCAATTCTGAAACCCAAGAAATCTGATCGCAGAGCCAGCTCTGACTCTTGTAATGACAACAGGCCAGCCCGAAAACCCATCAACGAAAGTTATCAAAAAAAGAAACCTGATCGCAGAGCTAGCGCTGAATCTTGTAATGAAAACAGGCCAGCTCGGAAACCCATCAACGATTGTTGTCAAAAAAAGAAACCTGATCGCAGAGCTAGCGCTGAATCTTGTAGTGAAAACAGGCCAGCTCTGAAACCGACCAACGAATGTTGTCAAAAAAAGAAACCTGATCGTAGAGCTAGCGCTGAATCTTGTAATGAAAACAGGTCAACTCGGAAACCGACCAACGAATGTTGTAAAAAAAAGAAACTTGATCGCAGAGCTAGTAGCGCTGAATCTTGTAATGAAAACAGGCCAGCTCGGAAAACGACCAACGAATATAGTCAAAAAAAGAAACCTGATCGTAGAGCTAGCGCTGAATCTTGTAATGAAAACAGGCCAGCTCGGAAAACTACCAATGAATGTTGTCCAAAAAAGAAATCTGATCGTAAAGCTAGTGTTGATTCATGTAACCAGAATAGGCCCGCTGCTCATAACGCTAGTAACGAATGTTGCCACAAAAAGAAAGCAGATCGTAAAGCCAGCGCGGAGTCTTATGATGAGGGCCGACCTGCTCGTAAAGCTAGCACCGAATGTTGCCATAAACGCAAAACTTGTAGCGAAACTAGTGTTGAATGCTGGCATAAACCCATTCTTTGTACCAGTGAATGCTGCCACAAGAAAAAGCCAATTCGTAGACCCAGCACTGAAAGCAGTAAACGAAAGAAGTCAGAACACAGAGCTAGTGTTGACTGTTGCCACAAAAAGAAACCCGCTAGAACTTGTAGCGCAGATTCTTCTTTTGCGAAGAAACGTCCAAAATGTGAAATAGAGTCTAGTACCACAAAATGTTGTAATGATGACAGTGAGGACAGTACAGAGTCTTCGGAGGATGACGATACGGAAACATGCGGCCCAAAGAAATCCCTCCAAACAAAAAAACCAAAAGAAAAAAGGAAACCTACGCAAGTTATAGAGGTATGTCCGTGTCCAAAAAAGACTCAGAAATCTGGAAAATCCCAAAAAAACCTATTTCAGCGTATTTTGGCTTCAATGGGAGGCAACTCTTCAAAAGAAAATATTGACACGAGTAGCCAAAACCGAGAAAAACCCAAAAGTTCAACGAGAGATTCAATGTCAGGTCGAGACTCTGTATCACATAGAGACTCTATGACGTCGACACACTCTTATACCAAGTGTGGCAGGATAAGGGCAGATTGTGGTACTGATGAGATTCCCGCAAAAATAATTTCAGTTGAATGCAAGAGGCCTGTTTGTCCAGGAAGAGAGGCTGTAGACAAATCGCTCTCACCTATTAAAATTGAAGAAAAGGAGCCCGAAACAAAAGAAGTTAAGGAGCCGGAACCAAAAGAAAAGGAGCCGGAACCCATAGAGAAGGAGACGGACTCCAAAGAGAAGGAGCCGGAACCCAAAGAGAACGAGCCAGGGAAAGTAGAAGAGAAAAAGGGAAAAGGGAAAAAAGAAAAGAAGCCGAAAAAGGAAAAGAAAGAAATAAAGTACGAGTGCGAATGCCCTCTCACTACTATTATAGCAGATACAAAGACCTCTGACGACCTTGAAGAAATAGATACTTGCTGCACGAGTAGAAGACGCGACCCATCTCGAAGTTGTAGACGTGACACAATCGACAAGTCTTGCCTTACAAAAGAACAGGACGCCATGCTACATGTACTAAAACGAGTGTCAGAGTTTCTCAAAGCAACAGGAAGTATAGGAGAATGCCACTGTGAAAATAAAGAACCGGAAGATAGAGAAACCTGCCGGAAAAAACTACCATGTATTGCTAAAAAATGCTTCCCTCACACCCCTCTGCCCAAGGAGAAGGACCGCGATGAGGAGTATGATGGAGATGAAAGCAGAAGGACATCTACTGACCAGAGAAGACGAACCACAAAGGTCAAGGATAGAGATAGAGATAGAGTCAAAGATAGAGATAGAGACAAAGATAGAGATAGAGACAAAGATAGAGACAAAGATAGAGATAGAGACAAAGATAGAGATAGAGACAAAGATAGAGATAGAGACGAAGATAGAGATAGAGACAGAGATAGAGATAGAGATAGAGACAGAGATAGAGACAGAGATAGAGATAGAGAAACGAGAGATAGGGATACGAGGGATGAAGATTTTGTAGATACGTGCACAAGGCCGTCTTGCATTGCTAGAAAATGCAGACACCATTCCCACGATGCCAAGTATAGTTCACGCGCCGATGATAAGAATAAAATCTGCGGAAGGAGGCATACCGACTGTAAGAACTACTTAAAGTCAAGGAAAACAAAGAATGAGAACGAAGTTGTGACGAAGGTCACGGACCTAACAAAGAAGACGTCACCATGCTTGTGCAATTCGGCCTTGTTTGAGAAGATGTTGAATAAAGTGATGAAAGAGGCTTGCTTCTCGCCCCCGTCGGCACCTTGTGGTACGTACCTAGTCATATGTTGACTATTCTCTAAACCTGACACTGCTACATAGTCGTCTCATAATGAGTTGTATAATGTATATACGACTGACAATTTCAGCAAGAGCTCGGACTGGTTATTTGCTGGTTGCGTAACTTGGCTTAACCTCCTTTTTTCAATGAATAATCGACTATTTGCGTTTGATTTCTATGTTGATGTATGGCACTCAAAAACTAAAGCAATGGCGTTTACATATAAATTTAATGCCATCGGTAAACCAGTGCGTCATCCAATATAAGCTCGTGCTGATCATGGTGTCACTAATTTTACAACAATTTACATTCGACGGCGTATTTAGTTAAGCAACAAAACTTCTCTTATATAAGCACTGTTCACTTTTCACTAGCTTTATTCTGATTTGTGTGCAATTAAAATATAGGATAGAATTTAATTACAAAGATTATCAAAAGCCCCTCTAACGCGACAATTTAGAAAAGCTGTTTACTTACTTATTTCACATCAATTTAAATACGTCATCATTCAAGTTTTAATTTAGAATCATCCTACAGTAGGGGATACCGAGTGTATATAGTTTCAACTAAAAGGGATTGAGCTACTTTACACAGGATCCACTACTGAGTTCATCTTAATACCATGGCGTCACGTGCAAGCCAATCTTATTTTGTCTGTGATGATTACGAGCCAGCTAAACAAATATTTACGACCGGAGTCATAACGTTAACACGTGTATCCTCGGCGTGCATCATACCTGTCTAGTTTATTCCACAAGAATGACCTTCTTAAAAGATATTAGTATATTTACGAATTTCAGGGCGACCATCTCCACGGACTCCAAGCAAAGAACCATCTAAACCAGCCAAGGCACCATCTAAAACAACCAAGGAATCATCTCAACTAGCCAAGGCACCATCTAAAATAGCCAAGAAATTATCTCAACTAGTCAAGGCACCATCTAAAACAGCCAAGGAATCATCTCAACTAGCCAAGGCACCATCTAAAACAGCCAAGGAATCATCTCAACTAGCCAAGGCACCATCTAAAACAGCCAAGGAACCATCTCAACTAGCCAAGGCACCATCTAAAACAGCCAATGAACCATCTCAACTAGCCAAGGCACCATCTAAAACAGCAAAAGTACCCAGCGCTGCACCAGCAGCTCAGGCCGCACCTCAACCACCGGTCAAAAAGCCTGAGGAGCGGCCAGCCGTTGAAGAAAAAAGTCCGGACCTTGTCCCACAAAGCCCAGCATCTAAACCAAGCCCCGGCGCCCCTGATGTGGTACCACAGAAAGTGCCCGCTGTAGTCATCAGTCATAGCTCCAACCAGTCTCGGCTTATTCCAGTCTCAGCCACAAAATCTTACCTTTTAACACGACAGAAAAGTAACATAGATTTGAGCCAATTCCCAAGACTAATTTCAGAAATAATTCCTTCCGAAATTGTTCACGACAGGCCTAAGCAGGGCTTAGAGTCCTCTGGCCGTGCTCATCAACAAAAATCTAGTGCACATACAGACAACAATGAGGGTCGGAATACGGAATCTAGTGCTGGCCGCTTTACACAGAGACAACACAATGTAGCTTTAGAAACAGGACCTCTCTATAACACTCAGGCTTTGGCTAATACATCCCTGACCTCTCAACGTCTAACCAATACGGCGCAGCAAACAAGAGTTGCTCACGTTTTTCAGCATTTCCCACATAATCAGTCATACCACCATTTCAGTGCATTTTCCCGATATCAGAATCGGGGCCAGATTCCATCAGATGGCTCATACGCGCCCCAAAGTCAAGCCAACCGCGAACAGTCGGAGAATGCTAGCCAAACCCACGTTATCTTAACTCCTAGCGAACTCAGAGCACGCAAGAAGTTGAGCAACTTTGCCGCTTGCAAGTGTGATCAGACGAAACACAAACAAGACAGCTTTAGTTACACCTTAAGCTGCTCGGGCTGTGAACCGGTAATCGCTTACAACAATACTAGTATTCGCCCTCGCACGCTTGTCGGTTTACCGCCTGATAACACGAGCGGGGTTGCTAGTTGCTCAGCTTGCAACCCCAATTTGCGAAACATGAACCCACCGTGTGCTGATAGCGTATGCTCCTGGAATAACTTACAACCTGGCAACAACACCCAAGGTTTTCCAGGGGATCAGAACCAACGAAATGCATCAAATAGCTATAGTAAACGATGTTCTTGTAAGTACGTACAGGCTGATAACACAGGGCAGAATAATATGTTTATAGGCGGCGAAAATCCACCAAATGTTCCAAATCCAATGCCAGCAAGTCCGCCTCCACAAAATAACAACATAGGCAACATCTGTTGTTGCAAGCCTGCATCAACTACACAGCAGTCAATGGCCAACCCCGGTAGCTACGTACAAAGAGCTCCTTCTGTTCCCAATAGTGACGTGGATAATATCTGCACATGCCAGATCACTCAAGACCACGATGAGCAAGACAGAGGGTGCGAAAGTTGTTTACAAGAGGCGATCAGAAAGATCAATAATTTTGATCCCAACTTAGACACAGCCAAGATTTGCGAATTTAAAAGTCCACAACCTTATGCTAGCAATAACGCTTACGCTAACGGCCCTTCTTTCGCTCCTGGTCAGAGTCAGAACATTCCTCATCCATCGAGGCAGTTTTCTTCTAGCGGAGCCAGACCGATGTCAGCTGGTGCGCTCAGACAGACTTCCAATGTCTCATCTAGACATAAGAGCTCTCGTTTGACACATAATATGAGCAAGAGTCCAGACAATGCTTGTAGATGCGATCCAATTAACCCCATTGACAGGCAGAACGTCGCTGTAGCTCCGCCAAAATATGCTTCCCGTGAATCCTCTGTGCGTAAGAGTTGTGGAAGCAGCTGTACCGCTTGTAAATGTGATAAATTGGACAAAAATGCTCGTTCTAGGAGCAACATGCCGCCCGAGAACTGCTTGACGGAGAAACCTAGGCGATGTTCCCCTTGCCAGCCAGTTGACAAAAGCACAGAGATGCAGAATCGCCCAAATCTCAGTCAGATCGCTAAAAACCTACCTCGCACAGCAAGTGGTACCGTCATTTGTCTCGACCGAAAACTTTGCGAGAGACTAATAAACCCTTGCGTTTGCGGGATCGAGGCGTGTAAGTGCTATTTACCAAGCTATCCTATACGACGGACTCCTGTTAACAATAGGTGCTTACAAAAAAACCAGCAGGGTCAGACTTGTGGAGCCCGGCCGCCTGTCGGAAGATGTATTCAGAGAGAACCAAAACAATGTCCTTTAAATCCATTATGCTCGCAGAAGGCGGCACCGGACACCACCTGTTTCCAAAGACCGCCAGGTTTCAGTGGTCAGTGGAATGACGGCCGCCAATATGGTCTGATGGAACCGCTTCCAGGTCTAGAAGGAATTCAAACCTCTTATCGGCGACCATCTGGAGGAAGCTACATGCCGCAACCTGGTGGAACCCTAAGTCCTCAATCATATGGTAGATATACAGGTGGCGGTGGGCTAGTCCAAAACCGTGGGCCGTCTGCGGGTGGTTATCCAACGATGGCTCCTCAACAAGCAATGCAAGATCCTTATTATCTACCAATGGGCCCTCAAGGGCAAATGCAAGATCCTAACTATCCAACAATGGCCACTCCAGAGCAAATGCAAGATCCAAATTATCCAACCATGGTCCCTCAAGGGCAAATGCAAGATCCGAATTATCCAAACATGGCACCTCAAGGGCAAATGCAAGATCCGAATTATCCAAATATGGCACCTCAAGGGCAAATGCTAGATCCGAATTATCCAACCATGGCCCCTCAAGAGCCAATGCAAGATCCTAACTATCCAACAATGGCCCCTCAAGAGCAAATGCAAGATCCTAATCCACCAATGGCACCTGCGGAACAAATGCCCCCTCAAGAGCAAATACAAGATCCTAATTATCCACCAATGCCCCCTCAAGAGCAAACGCAAGATAATAATTTTCAAACAATGCCCCCTCAAGATCAAACGCAAGGTCAGGTAGAGAACAATCCTGAAGCATTAGGGCCTCAGCCAGCACATCCAAGTATGCAACAGCAGAATGCGACGGGTGTTGCTCAAAATCCGGAAACTGAATTGCCACAGAACGAAGTGACAGGACCCAGTGAGGAAATCCCACAAACTCCAAGCCAGATAAAGCAGCAGCAGCAAACGGTAAATAGATATTATCAAATAGGTCCAACATATCAAAGCCACATGAGAATGCCTTATGATTACATATTGAATCCTCAAGGGCATGCAATGAGATTACATCAGCAGATGATGGCTCAAGGACAAATGATGCAGAACTATCCAATTCCTCAAAAGCAATACCAGAACGTTCAGCAAAGACCATCTCTTACTCCACAACAAAACATCAGAAGAGGACCCAGTGGTCAAATAATTCATAATCTTCAAGGACCATTACGTTCCGGTACTTTAAATCGAACAAAGGAATCTTTAAACTTAACGACAGGCGTTCTAGGACAACAACGCATACCACGCCAACAGATTATCAGCCCTCAAGGTCAAATAGTCCAAAACTTAAAAGCAGAAGACGGCATTCGAGAAGGAGGAGAAAATTACAAAAGAGCTGTAGAACTGGAAAACAATTATACACCACTTATACAACAGGCAAAAAGACCAAGTAAAGAATTTCAAGGAAATATAGGAAATATACAAACACTAGTCGACAACATTGAATGCACTTGTCAGAACAAACGTTCTTGTTTTAATCAGAAAATATGGAAAAACGTTGCGGAACCATGTCCCTGTGGGCCCGATCCTGGGCCATTAGTAGTGCCCGTAAAACAGGAAAAGCTAAAATGCAGCGACGTAATATTGCAAATTAAGTCCTTTTTCAAAAAAAAGCCTAAGATCAAAAAGAAACCTAAGCAAAAAAATGAACAAGAAGCAAGCGTCAAAAATGAAGGAAAACTTGTAAATGAAGAACAAAAAAGTAGTCAGATAGGAACAGGCCCTACTGTTCAAGTCATATATGGCCCGCAGGGGCGCATGGTAGGAGGATACCCTGATCAACAATCAGGGGGCTATGCTGACCACCTGTCTGGGGGTTATATAGACCACCTTGCAGGTAGCTATCCTGAACAGATGGCTGTAGGATATCCCGGTCAAATGGAAACAGGATATTCTGACCAAATAGAAGGCGTGTATCAAAACCAAATGGACAATGGCTACAATAACTTAATGGAAGAAGAGTATACCGATCAAATGAGAGGTACACGTTACAGCCTAAATCCATTAGACGCAATAATATATGGACCTGAGGGTAAAATGGTTGGGGGCTCCCTAGGAACGATGACTCAAGTCTCCCAAGACCAGTTAAGAAGCCGTTATAATTTGCTATTAGACTCACAACATCAATCTGGACAATGGCCGTCAAGAAAAGGCTCACAGGGTCAAGTCCTGTATCACACCAGAGGACGTGTTATAGATTATCCTTCTGGACAAAGCTCTTACTATAGATGGATGGGCTCACAAGGACAAATGGATGTACAGCGATCATATTCGGGAGGTAGGATGTTGGCGGGAGCGCGCGCATCAAGAGAATGCGATGAAGTGACTAGGAAAAGCCAAAGACAGTCAAGATGCGGCAGCTGTTCTCGACATAAACTGCCATTTTATCCATATGACGAAGGAGCCCGCTGTCCGTCACGTCATTTGGACGACAGTAGTTGGAATAATATTTCGGCTTCTTGCTCGTGTAGACGAAAAGAAGATTCACAAATGCCTTGTCAGGGTGCTCATTATTATCAATACTTAGCCGGGCCAATGGCAGCCGGACCCCAAACCCAGTACTTAAAGAACCCTCGAGAAAGTAATTTAAGTAGATACCCAAGTAATTTTGAATCCTGGCAAAGACTAAGTGACCGTTACAGTGCGACTCGGGGAAGCTCTCAGTTAAACAGTAATAGTTACCAACGAGGGTTGAGTCGACGGGCATCTTACGCAGCCAATACTTATATGCATCCAGCGGTGTCAAGGCACCATGTAATAGAAGCAAGGGCCCAGGAGACCGTAAATGTAAGCCCTCAGGAATCAAGTACGCCACATATCGGCCCTACGGTGCATCCCATTTACCCTGCAGCGCCAGAACCAGGTGGTACCCCAACACCACCAGGGGCTCCTCGAACACCACTACCTAGAGGTCCTCAAGGACAGATGGTTGGTCCTAGACCACCATCGCCCGGTGCATCACCGGCCCCACCAATGGGACCTCGACCGTTGTTAGCACCTAGAGGTCCTCAAGGACAGATGGTGGGTCCAAGAGACCCATCGCCTGGCAGATCTCCGGCTCCTCCAATGGGGCCTCGAGCGTTACCACCTAGAGGGCCCCAAGGACAGCCGATGGGTCCAAGAGACCCATCGCCTGGCAGATCTCCAGCTCCTCCAATGGGGCCTCGAGCGTTACCACCTAGAGGGCCCCAAGGACAGCCGATGGGTCCAAGAGACCCATCGCCTGGCAGATCACCGGCTCCTCCAATGGGTCCTCGAGCACCGGCACCTAGAGGTCCTCAAGGCCAGCTGATGGGTCCTAGAATGCCTGGGCCTGGGGGAGCACCGCCTCCTCTAATGGGCCCTATGGGTCCTCAAGGACAGCTGATGGGTCCTAGACCGCCATCGCCTAGAGGCCCTCAAGGTCAACTAATGGGTCCAAGAGGACCTCAAAGGCCATTTCCGGGACCTCCAGGTTCTCCAATGCCTTTACCTCGAGGTCCACAAGCCAGGCCCGGGGGCCCAAGAACTCCACCACTGTCTCCAGCTCAGGCAAGGAATTTCCGAAGAGATCCTAAGACAGGCGAAATAATATCGTCGGATGACTCCGATCCTAAGGTTGCTGCTCCAGTTGATAAATTTGGTGGCAACCAAAAACAACTTGAATCAGAAGCTCTTAAAAATTTGTTAATAAAAGCGGCCAAAAGTGGTGGATGCAGCAAGGAGATGTGCTGCAGTTGGCATGATCTACAGAAGGCGTGCTTGAAGGAGTTAAGAGCGATGAAGTCAGACTTAGCGCGGAGCACCTCTGGTTTCCAGATCTCGCAACCCAAACGACCTTTAGTTTTTTGTGCCAGTGATTCTAGTCTCTCTAGCAGCGCTGAGTCCGCTCCTCCTAAAGATGAAGAGTGCACCAGGGTAAGGCCCAAACAGCCAGAGCCACCAAAGTCCTTTGCAGACCGATTCAAATTCGGCAAAAAGAAAAAGAAGAAGGAGGAAGAGGAAGGAGTGAATTTACCTAAGGTCGATTCACAAAATAATTCACAAACTAATTCACAGGGTTATTCCGAATCAGAAATTCCTGAAATGGAACAGTTAATAGTTATTGAAGACGACACTTTCAAAGGATTAAAGTTATTCCTTGAAGGCAAAGGAGGAGAGAGCCCAGGATTGTCCGGGATATTTTGCTTCAATATGACCCAAGAGCGTTAGCGTGCACTGAAAACTGGTTTACGATGGATCCGTTATGTTTATTCGTTAATTGAGTGTAAAATTATTCTTGTTGTCCTCTACTTATACACTTTTATTAATATTGTAACTTGTCTTTGTGGAATAAAGCTAATTACAGCGTTAATACCTGTTTATAGTTTTGATAAACTTTTATAAACTTGAAATAGATAATTCGCCTTCTTTGGAACTGAGTTTTCATCAGCGAACTAGTCCCTAGCACGATAACGTGTCTCAAATGTAAAAGATACTCCTTCCGAAAATAATATTATGATTGGCATATTTTTTACATTTTTAAAATGTCTTAAATCTGGAGCGTTAGCCGTCTGAAGGTCTGAGTCTAGGTATACTGCAAATGTGTGGCGGGCAATCCCACACATTGAACTAAAAACGTCGCTTTTCTAAACTTTTTAGGGTTATTTTGAACATAAAACTACCGTGAGACTCACTCATAGTGAAATAAATGGATCTACTCACTTTTTTAGGGTTCCGTACCCAAAGGGTAAAAACGGGACCCTATTATTGAGACTTCTCTGTCTGACTGTCTGTCTGGCCGTCTGTCATGAACCGTGACAGCTAGAGTTGAAATTTTTACAGATGATGTATTTTTGTTGCCGCTTTAACAACAAATACTAAAATCAAAATAATAATGATAATTAAGTGGGGCTCCCATAGTAAAAATGTGTTTTTTTGCTGTTTTTATAACTCGCACTTGACTTTTTTTATAACTCCAGCTAATCGAGCAACTCTCGATATAAAAAAAACGTGTGTAGATACGCTTATTTTACTACTTTTTAGGATTCTCTATAAGGATTTCAACTACTTGCGTAGTAAATTATAATAACAAGAGCATTCTGAACTAACAGGCATTTTTAAAAAGTGATTCCCGGAATCGAACGCAGTAAAAAAACTTTAGAAGCGCAATACAATGGAATCACAGAGAAAGTGAAGATTTTATGGGGACATATCAGACTTGACGCTGGTATGCGCCATCCAGCTCAGACCGGCAACGCTCGCAAGTAGCGTTGCGCACGAGATAGTTAGTCATTTCTTGACACTTCTATTTAGATAGTGACAGGTTTCTGACTCACGCGCGACTCGACCCGTGTCTTGTCGTGCTAGACGAACTAACCCAACCATAAGTTTAGCTTAAAAAATCACCCTATCATAAATTATACTTTTGTGACGATAATTTTCATGCTTGTAATAAGAATGAGCATCACCAAACTGTTTCAAAAAAGTCGCATAAAAAAATTAACAAAGACATCGACACGTTTGAATTTCCGAAATATTTTCGCTTTTATTGTCTCGACGTTAAGGTTCTATGATACACATCTTTATGTTTGACAAATGTTAGTCTAAGGATTAGGATACATAGGTATCTAGATTCGTACCACATTCGTTTCTTAGTGACCCATACGTGGTCTTTTTGCCATCCGTGTAGCAAAAAAAGTGAGATAGGAACTTGAGAAGCTAATTCGCCATGAGGACACGGGACTGCGAAAGTCTTGACTATTAGGTATTACAGAGTGAAATCAAAATGATGATACGAAATAGATGTCTTACTCGGCTAAAGCTATTGTTAGTCATATGAATTTTGAAGTGTCCATATATTGAGGTCTTAAATTCATTTCACTTTAGTATGCAAGCAGTGTTAACGGAGTAAGAAGTACCAATTTTGTAGTACCGATTTGATTTCACCCAATTTCATACAATGTATGACGACAAATGTATAAATCCACAAATTACGACAAACCCAGAGAGGTTAGAAGCATAATACGTAACTTGTAGATTTGTAACGCCACTAATTATTTATTATCATTAAGAAAATCAGCAGAATTACTTTCTTCATGATGCCCTAATGTTTTGATAAGTTTAATCACTCCATTATCTACCTTGATTGAAATTGAGTGATTATGATGGCGATGGCCCTCTCAAACGCATCTCCGATGGGAAGATAGTCTGAGTTAAAAATTAATCGAAATATACCGTAATTAGATAAATAGATATTAAAATGTTATAACCTAACTTAAGTATACAACGCAGACCTTTAATGCACGGTGAAAGCATTTTCCGTGAACCGTGTTTCTATCTAACTTTTTGTTTAAATTTAACATAGCTCTTTTAAATTCACGCAACGTGCTCGATTAAAAAAAACACGACTTGTGGTAAAGACACAATCCGGCAGGATGAGACACCTCCGTAACATACGACACGAAAATAAGATTGGCTACACAGTGATTTGGTGAATGAAACACGTCACAGATAGATAAAAATAGACTTAAAGGCATTACAGCTACTTTGAAAACTTTCAGAACGAACGTCTGTGCCGTGCTCTGGTTGCCCATACGACAAGACTGAGAAAAAAAAATCACCGTCTAGGTCCTCATCTAAAATCACGTCCAAATCAGCACTTAAAGCATCTCCATCAGTCGTAGCAAAGAAGGTGTCCACAGAGGCTGCTAAAGTCCCGTCCGTCGTTCTTCAAGAAAAACCTAGTATAAGACCTGAACCAGTGAGACACCCCACTATGAGACCTGAGCCAGTAAGACAGCCTACTGTGGTACCTGCACCGGTAACGCAGCCTACTGTGGTAACTGAACCAGTGAAACAGCCTAGTGTAGTACCTGAACCAGTGAAACAGCCTAGTGTAGTAACTGAACCAGTGAAGCAGCCTAATGTGCCACTTCAACCAGTAAAACAGCCCAGTGTGCCAGTTCAACCAGTGAAACAGCCCAGTGTGCCACTTCAACCAGTGAAACAGCCCAGTGTGCCACTTCAACCAGTGAAGCAGCCCAGTGTGCCACTTCAACCAGTGAAGCAGCCTAGTGCTGAACCAGTGAAACAGGCTAGTGCGGCACTTGAACCAGTGAAACAGCCTAGTGGGGTACCCGGACCAGTAAGACAGACTACTATGGTACCCGGACAAGTAAGACAACCCACTATGGTACCCGGACAAGTAAGACAACCTACTATGGTATCCGGTCCAGTAAGACAGCCTACTGTGATACCCGGACCAGTGAGGCAGTCTTCAATGGTACGAGAACCGGTAAAGGAGCCTAGTTTGGTACCGCAACCATCAAAGCAATTTTCAATACAACGACAACCTTCTGGGCAACCTACTATGGCACCCCAACCTGTACGACAAACAAATGTAGTAGCCGGACCAGTAAATCATCCATCTGATGCACTCGAGTCGATGAGTCTGCCTTATATGGAGCCCCAACCAATAGAGCAAAGGCCTACTGCTTTTCAAGCACCATATATGTATCCACCTGAATCCGAACCACTGAGACAAACATACATGAGACAACCAAGCATGGAGCAAGAGCCTTATAGCCAAGTCACAAACGACATGAAAGGAACCCCCAGTCCTCTTTCCATTAAGCAGCAAGAGGCGAAGGGAACTTGCCAATCAATATTGGACCTCTGTAAAAAAATCATGAATTGCCCTTGTGATGATGAAAAGGCTGCCCAGCGACAAAACGATAATTGTCGGGGTAATCTTATAAACTCCACTTTGAAATGTGACTGCGCCCAGCGGAAAAATGAAGGATCCTCAATGCCAAGAAACCGAATACCTTGTGGTTGTTACAAAACATTGGCAGGTGAAGCTGAAACGTGTTATTCGGCTGGTAAATTGACGCCCTTGTTCGGGAAACCCTGTCCGTGTACAGACAAGCCAAACGATGAAGTTGCTCAGCGTGACAAACAACCAGCAACTAAGAACGATAATAAAGAAGTTAAAAAAGATCAGGAGCCAAAGCCAATGACCACACCTCGTGTTAACCCAGAACCTCCCAAGCAACCACCACCAGTCGACCAGCCTCACAAACCAGTCGATCCCAAAACGCTAATCCCAGATTTCGAACAAATGGTTGTGCCTCGAGAGAATGCTTCTGAAGTGTATAAACGAGCGTCTCTGATACCACCCGGCTCATCATACGAACAATTTATTGGCCCTTATGATCAAGCCAATGCCCCGCATGCCAGAACAGAAGTGCCATATTCGCGCACAGGACACCCCTATATGCAGCTGAACGATCCCTACGTTGACATGGATGCCCCTTACATACGCATAGAACCTCCTTACGCTCTCATAGAAACTCCTTACGAGCACCTATTAAGATCCCCTTACGAACAAGTAGGAATTCCCTATGAACTAATAGGGATTCCTTACGAACAAGAAGGAATTCCTTACGAACAAGCAGGAATTCCTTATGAACAATTAATAAGCCCTTACGAACGTTCAATGACCCCTTACGAACCATCAATAAGCCCTTACGAACAATCAATGACTCCTTATGAACAATCAATAGAACCTTATAAACAATCAATGACTCCTTACGAACAATCAATAGACCCTTACAAACAATCAATAAACCCTTACAAACAACCAATAAAGCCTTACAAACAATCAATATCACCTTATGAACAATCAATAGCCTCTTACGACCCAACAATAGCTCCTTATGAACAATCAAAAACTCCTTACGAGAGATCAATTACCCCTTACGAACATACAACAACAACATACGAACAAATCAAGGCACAGAGGAGAGAATCTAATAACAAAAAGTCGCAGAACCATAAGAAAGGAAATTCATATGGACAAACAGGAGATAGTCAAAGACATGCTAAAGGATGCGCATGCAAAAAACATCAAATGGGTGGACCACAAGGACAAAAGACAGGCTCAACTTATGTGGAACCCAGAACCAGACCGGAACCGCAGAAACAAATGACAAGACCCTCTAACAATCACATCGCACACGGTCAAGGTCAAATACGAAGAGAATATAGACAAGTTAGGGGCTGTCAACCGCAACCCAGCATCTACTCTTACGGCCCGTCGATTACTCAAGGCCAATCTAGAATATTCCCCACTGCACAACAGTCACCTTCCCGATATTTCCAATTCAACTCTCGCGGACCAGCGGCTGGGCCTTGTCGACAGCACGGAGGGCAATATGGACAGCCAGCAGTTAATTATGGACATTTACAAGGCGTCCAAGGGCCAGTGAACGGGTATCCATACGGACAAAATAGGAGCGAGAGCCCCCACGGACGAAATACAACCCAGAAAAAGGGTTGTTACACACATGCAGCGGGTAACTCTAATATGTCATCGGGCGTTCTGACACCCACGTACTATCGGAATTCTCAGAGGATGCCACAATGACACGAGCTGAGAACAATTGCAGTAACTATCGTCAGAATACAGATCAAAATGCGCTAGAGTTCAATAAGATGAATGAGGGCAAAACTTCTGAATGTGGTTCGAAGACTAGACAGAACTGAAAAATAATAGAACGTGTTAAGGTTCAGAAGCAGAAGAAGAGCTGGATTTGAAGCTGATCACGTACGATCTCTATTAAGATATAGAAGACCAAAAATCAAGCCGTTGACCGTAATATCAATAACCTCAAATCCGAAGTTAAGCATAATTGCAAAAATGTGGCGCTTTTTTATTGACTGCTAACCCCACAACAATGATTCAATGTTAGTTATGTTATTGTGAATACAAGTCTAATCTATATGAAGTCTAAGTTTCTAATCGATGCACTGAGTCTAGATAGCAGTTGTTGGATACTGACTGATAAGCTAGACCACCCTTATTACGTGTTACTAGAGATCGGATTACATGCAACACAAAAATCTCGTAGGATGCATGCAAATATGCATGAAAAAAAATCAAATCGTATTTTTTTTGCTGGAAAATCAAGTATAATAATGTTTTACTGAATAGGTATTGTCTAACATTTTATACTTGATTTCTAACATGTAAAGAAATACACCAGACGCCAGTACGTCTAGTATGCTCATTTCGATGGTGCAGTCGTAAACGAATTCGTTTGCGAGTTATCGCAAAATTGTATGGAAAGCGAGACAGCGCCGCCAGCGGAACGTTTGCACAACTGCCACGGTCGACAAGTCTCCATACATTCCGCGACAACTCGCAAACGAATTCGTTAACGACTGCAACATCGATATGAACATACTAGACGTACAGAATAGGAGTACCCGAAACAGTCGAGCGTGTATGACGTGAGTGATGAATGTAAAGCGAGAGAAGTATGTCAGAATAGGAGCGAGTGGCGCTCTGTTGTCTCTGCCTGCCCCGTAGGGAATAAGGTTTGACGGTTGTGTGTTAAAAATACCCTTTGTTAATGTGGCTTTAATCCTGATACATACATACATACATACATATTCTCACGCCTGTATTCCCAAGAGGGGTAGGCAGAGCAAATGAATTCAAAAATCCAGTGCCACGTTTAGCAATTTCAGGGTAACGTTTAATCCTGATGTTAGGTGAAAATATTCTGTCTCAATTGGATTCGATACATTTACCGATTTAACTCGGCAGTAGGTATTACGTAATTTTCCTTGTAAAATATTGAAAAATAGAGAAAATGTGCGTCACCTAATGTGTTTTTAATAAAAATGCAATAATCCTCGAAATGGTCTAAATATGCAAATGCATGTGCAAACATGCAGTTGTGTATAATCCGGTCTCTACTTATTATTACTCCTTTTCTATTTCTATAACAATTCTGCTAGGGCAAACAGATTTAATAGCCACATCACATGTAATACAACATTCAAATGATCTCTATTATTTATTTTATTTATCTATTACATTGCACAGTACATAACAATCTTACAATTAGTTAAGGTACTACCCTGCAAGGGTGTTGCAATTAATGGCTAAAAAACTAAATCTACATCTAATCTAATTGGATATAAAATTTACAATCAATAACAATACATAATGTAACATTGTTATCACTATCTCAAGATCAAACTCTTGAATACATAGTAAAATGTGCCATTTGTAGGGTTCCGTACCCAAAGGGTGAAAACGGGACTCTGTTACTGAGACTTCGCTGTATGTCTGTCCGTCTGTCACCGGGCTGTATCTCAAGAACCGTAAGAGCTAGGCAATTGAAATTTTCAGAGATGATGTGTTTCTGTTGCCGCTATGTCAACAAATACTAGAATCAAAATAGAATCAAAATAATAATTATTAACGGGGGCTCCCATAGAAAAAACGTATTTTTTATTTGTTGTTTTTGGAACGGAACCCTTCGTGGGGAGTCCGACTCGCACTTGGCCGGTTTTTTTTTAATAACTGTACTTGACAAATGCCCGACGGCTATCTACGAAACAAGTTGGCTTTTATTTAATTGTGCACATGTTGTAAACGTTACAAAATTTCTTTCAAAGCATCTTTTTAACATTGGATTTTGGACAAATAAATACATTCTTACTATCAATTAAAAAGTAGTTACTTCAAATTAAACTTTTCATAAGTTAAGGGACGAATGACAAAAAACAGACAAAGTGATCTCACCACGAAAGACGGCATGGCAATAAGATTGGCTTCACGTGCTTTACAAACTCACGAAAATACATAGCGCATGAGATTTTTTAAATTGAAGGCATTACAGCGACTTCAAAACTTTCAGATCGACGGCCTGTGCCCTGCTCAGGTTGTCGATATTCCAGATCTGAGAAACGTAGCAGAACTCCAACGCCCCGACCTGCAATCAGGCGCAGTGTACCACGAAAACCTTCTCCTCCTTCTTCGCCTTCTCCTAAACCTTCACCTCCTCTTGTTGCTGTGAAATTGCCCAGTCAGGAGACGCATGTCCCTTCTGAATCCTCTCAGAAGCCGCGTGCAGTAGTTCCGGAACCAGTCAGGAAGGCGACTAAAGTACCCGAAACAGAAAAACAACAACCTACTGTAGTTACCGAACCAGTGACAAAGCCTACTGAGGTGCCCGAACCGGTGAAACAGCCTAGTGTGCCTAGTGTGGCACCTCTACCAGTGAGACAGCCTGGTGTTTCACCTCTACCCGTGAAACAGCCTAGTGTGGCACCTCTACCCGTGAAACAGCCCAGTGTGGCACCTCAACCAGTGAAACAGCCTTCTGTGGCACAGCAACCAGTGAAACAGCCTAGTGTGGCACCTGTACCAGTGAAACAGCCTTCTGTGGCACAACAACCAGTGAAACAGCCTAGTGTGGCACCTGTACCAGTGAAACAGCCTTCTGTGGCACAACAACCAGTGGAACAGCCTGCTGTGACACCACAACCAATGGGACAGCCTGCTGTGGTACCTGAACCGGCAAAACAACCATCTGTAATAACAAAGCAGCCTAATGTGGCACCACCACCTGCAGCAGCGCCTGTGCCAGAGAGACAACCCAGCGTGGCACCACCACAACGGCAACCTTCAGTAGCACAAAAAGTATCGAAGCAACCTAGTGCAGCTCCGGTACCACCAAGGCAGCCATCTCCAGCGCATATACCGGCTAAGCAGCCAAGTGCAGCAAAACCGGTACCGCAGCCAGTGCCTTTACAAACGCCGCCGCAGCAACCGCAACCGCCTGAACCTATTCCTAAGGTGTTAACAAACATACCACAACAACCCAGTCCTACTCTCTATCTGAAACACCAGCCACACGCAAATATCCCAAATTACCAGTCGATATTAAAAGCTTGCGAAAAAATCTTGAACTATTGTCCTTGCGAAAGCGATCAGTATGAGGACTCCTATCTGCACGGACCCTGTCGTGGTATACGTCTTAATCCTAATCTCAGATGTCCGTTTAGGGGAGAAGACGACAGCAAGCCCCCTCCACCAGACCCCGGACGAGGAATACCTTATCGCTTAGAAGTGGATAGTGGAGTCACCCTTTGCTTAGACGATCAGTTACGGAAATTCTTCACAGATCCCTGTCCGTGTTCGTTAAAGAAAGAACTAGAACAAGAACTGGAACAAGCTGCTCGCCAAAAACCCGCATTGGCTCAAAATTTAGGGCAACCTCAGGTTCAGGTAGCAACTCAAAATATTCACGAAGACACTGATCCCTATGAAAAAACGTACCCGCCCCGCGTGAATCGCCGACCCAGTCTAATAAGAGAAATAGCCATTGATCAATTCGGTCGACCAATTGGTTACAAAGGGCGATTTTCATCTGGGTTTGAAGCAATGTCCTTCCCACCGGACGCTGCAACAGAAGGCCCTTATGGACTTTCATCCCAAATGCATGCACCATACGAACAGTTGATCGGCCCTTACCAACAATTAGATACTCCTTACACAAGGATGGAAATACCGTACTCGCGTATCGAAGCACCATTTTCGCGTATGGAGGCCCCGTACGCTCGAATGGAACCTCCTTTCGCACGCATGGAAGACCCTTACGAGCAGATTGGAGTTGCCTACGACCAACCGGCACCCCCTTATGAACAAACAATGTCTCACTATGAACAAATTCCTGTCCTGCCAGGACAGAAAAGAGGAGGAAGAGGTTGCCTTTATGGACAAATGGGCGATAATCAACGACCAGTGCGGAGTAGCATATGCAACCCGGATCAAATAGCTGGTTCGCAAGGAAGGGAAGGATCTTCGTTCAGTGGATCCCAGAAACCAATGAGGAAGTCTTCTTTCGCTCAAAAGGCACGCTCTCGTACCCAAGAGAAAAGAGGCTATGGACAAATTATAGGCTCTCAGGCGCAAGCCAGTCTGGGATCTTATGGTCCAGCGAGAAACACCCAAGGATCCATGATGTATCCCAACATACAACAGTCAACCTCACGACATTGCCAGCTTAACTCTTACCCACCCTTTGCAGCACCTTATGGTCAATATGTGGGAGGTCCGTATGGACAGACGGCGAGCGGTTACGGACATTTAAAAAATCACAAAGTGTCGATGAACGGATATTTATACGGACAAATGTCCGGCCCTCAGAGTCTAATGAGCGAGGGCGTCATGGGGCCAATGGCCGGCCCAGTGGCGCAAGTAACAGATAGCTGTTACATGCTCGACGCGGGTCCGTCGAGAACTCCATCTGGCATATTAACACCAAGTTACTACCACAACTCGCAGAGGACCAAATATTTACTTGCATGTGACAACGACACGACGCAGGGCGAGGACGAATATAGCGACTATCAACAGGAAACGGACCAAAATACGATGTTTAACAGAGTGTCCAACCACAGCGGATATTGGCAGAAGCCGCCGGAACCCAGATACCGGAAAGAATTGAGGAAGATGAAGTCTGCCATTATTCAGACCATGTCGCGGCGTAAACTAAAACGGAGGAGCCAGGCTGAGAGGGAGGCTGCCTTGAGTTCAGCTGTATGGGGTTAATATTGTCTTGCATTCTTCTATTCCCATTTCTCTTGTAAATATGGGTAACTCACGTTTTAAATAGAGTTTAGTTCTACATGTTTCGGACATTCTAGGAGAAGCTACGGCTGCTGCTGCCAAACGCGCACTGAGTTATCGGTATCTTACAAGACGAGTGAGTCAAACGGTGGTCTCGAAAGCATAAAGAAGTATGTATCGAACGACTCGTAGCAATAAAATTGCCGCTTAACTTTTTTAAAGCCTATAAACAAGGTATTCAACACATCTATTTAAATTTCAAGCCCCCAATTCATATCATATACTGGTTAAATGCTAGGGACTAAACTGTGTCCATAATTTAATTGACTATACATAAACTGCTCGAGGTTGGTTGGTTCTGATCGGATCTCTACTCGTGATAAACACATTAATTTTATGTACTGTGTTTGTAAATGATGTATTCCAAAAATATGATTCTTACGTCTTTGTCCAAATAAAATTTTAATGCTTGGTGTTCAATCTTGGTTGTTTATTAAGGTGAACTTTAATAGATTGAAGGTCCTGTAATCTGCACTCAAGATAAATATTTTATAAGAACAGGAGGCCCTCTGGTAGATCCTAATTAGAACTACAAGCGACTACTTTCTCTTTTCCTCTCAGACAAGCTGAGCTATTTTTTTACAATGGTCAATGGTTACAAGCGCGTATCCTATAGGGCACAGACCAAAATACTCATACTCCCTAAGGAGTTCTAAATTTAGTTTTCGAAAATGTAAAACTTAGTACCTCACTTCAGACTAAGGTTGAATTTTTATTTTTACACTTATACTTGTAACCACAAGTACCTATGCGAGTAAAAATAAAAAATAATAATTTAAAACTCAGTACCTCTATAAGCCAATTTTAAAATCAAAGTTAATGTAAGTACACACTATGAAACTTAATTAATTTAAAATATTTGGATGTATATCAACGTGGTTTTAAATATTTTTTGGAAATTATGGTGGCTCTAGGGTTGTCAATTAGAGCAAATACAAAACTATCGAAACAGTGGCAAATCATAAATAATTACACTGTACATTTGCATCAGCTTTCAAGAAATGCTTGCATTCTTTTAACAAATTTCGTTTTAAAATAAGATTCTAGTCTAAAATAGATTTTACAGTGAAAGCGGGACTAAAATGGGCTTCACGCGCACAGTCACGCAAGCAATCAGAGCGTCTAATGTGTTCATTTCGATGGTGCAGTCGTTAACTAATTCGTTTTGCGAGTTGTCGCAAAATTGTATGGAAACCGAGACAGCGCCGCCAGCGAAACGTTTGCACAACTGCCACGGTCGACAAGTCTCCATACATTCCGCGACAACTCGCAAACGAATTCGTAAACGACTGCACCATCGATTTGAACACACTAAACGCTCTGAAGTCAACGATTTCGATAACCGACAACTATTTAGAGCTTGTATTCAGCATGTCTAGTGTATTCAAAACAATTGTGGATTCAATAGCGATTTCGTTTGCGAAGTATCGCAAAATTGTATGGAAACTGAGACAGCGCCGCCAGCGGAACGTTTGCACAACTGCCGCGGTCGACACATCTCGTTAATTCGCAAACGAAATCGTTATCGAATTCATAATCGTTTTGAAACAAAGCGAGCAAAGCCTTACTTTAGTTGGATTGATAGAACGAAAACCAATTTTTCGCATGATTAGATCCATAGTCGATCATCTTAGGCCCTGCGCTAACGACAAACTATCCGCGACGGATTTTTTAGTCTGTGAATATAAAACCTATGGAATTATATGCAGTAACGCACACGATGCGCAAAAAGTCCGCCATACAATCCACGTAGACTTTTGTGCGCCGCAGACTCGATCGCATAAAAAATCTGTCGTCTGCGCTGCCCCTTAGTTGGCCGAAAAGATACAAGGATAGAAATTCTGAGGATTGCATTTAATAGCGAGGGAAGAAGCAGTCTGAGAAAAACTTGGCAAGATTTTTAGTGGGGGCGAGTTTTGACCCCCACTGCTTATACTGTATAAGCTTACCAAGCTTTTTTGTCGACTGTCTTGTTTGCCTACTGTACTTCATTGTCATCCACCCTAGATTATGTGCACCAGATTTCAAGTCCATCAGACCTACCGTTGAAGAGTTCCTTCCATCGGAGACGGTCCCGGCTGGGCCACCAGAAGTCCACTACCGGAATATTGTATTACCATCCAAGTTAAGCAAGCTTGGTGAAGTTAAGTTTCAGCGCAATCGGTCTATTGGAAGCGCTCGTTCCCTAATTATCAAAATTGCAAAATACTAGATTGCCGACATTACCTGCTTATCAAAAGATCAGATTCCCAGAATACCAGTTTTTTTTTTAACTATGTTCGTTTTAATATCGAAACAGCCTTTGCGAGCCTGGTGTTTTCGTTATCTGGTATTAGAGGAATTCGGTTTTAAATGGAAAATGGTGTATTGAGAACATAGTACTTTACAAAACTGTAATAAAAACGCACCTAGTATAAAGAAAATCTGGTATTCCGGGAATCTGATATTTTGATAAGCAGGTATGTCGGAAATCTAATATTTTGCATTTCTGATATTTAGGGAACGAGCGATTGGAAGTGGTTCAAATCTTCCTTGCAAGATTTGTAAACATACAAACATATAAAAGCTTGTAAATATCAGTAAACCAAAGAGGCGAGCAACTTCATTAGGCATCTATAATCTTGACTCCATTCAAAGTAAAAATACTAAGGTAAACGTCCCTGTGCTCGACACTGACCCAATACATGGCACTTGCAACCTTATGTCATAGTAAGACAGGTGACTTATTTAAATTGTTTGCCGGAATATTCAAACAAAATATTCAAATAAAATACCGTTCTCAGTAGGCTTAGCACGGCAACACGCTCTAGTCGCGTCGCGCGCGGGATAGTCTACCTGTCACTTTCTGACATTACTAGTTAGACAGTGACAGGTATAGTCTATCTCGCGCGTATCTCTATTCGAGCCCTGTCGTAGGGGGCTGATTGGTTATTCATTTCCAAAGAAAACTCAAACAAATTAAATGTAAAAGTCATTGCGCATATGATGTGCCAGATGTAAACAACATTTTTTTTTTGTTCCAAAAAAACATGAAACTCAAACTAGTAGTTTCAGTAGGAACAGAAACATGAAAGAAGATAGTGGCAAAAATGTTTAATTTGTTCTGTTGTATGTGTATAAAAATAATACAAAGGAATGGTTCCAGATGTTCATAATGATAACTACTAAACTAAGGCCAACCAGACGAGATAATAAATATAAACAATGGTACCGTTACTGAGTTACGTGGCGGTAGTCAGATTATTATCTCTATCCTTATCACTCGTATGCAGTTATGGCGTCAACCTCTGAAACTTTGTTTACATTCTTTATCTCGTCTGGTTGGCCTTAGTTTACGTTGAGTTACTGTGTAAAGACAATGAGGATCAAATATTTACTAAAGGAACTTTAATTTAGGTTACCAAGGGCCGATTTAAACATTCGAGAATAAATTTTATTCTTGGATTCATACAGAAAAGATTTTTCCAAGAACAAATCATACTTTCGTTTGGTTATATCGGTCCTGAATAAATTCAAGTGGTTAATTCGAGATTTACCTTTATATTAGGAATAAATTATTAAATCGTATCCGTATTGACGTAAATTTTAATTTAATGAAAAAAACATTGATAATTTACTTCTGACTTCGGCTGGTTTTATTGGAACGCGGACTCTCAGTACGGATTGCTTCTCGCAGACTGATCTGTGTTAGGCTTAGGGAGCGTTATGAGTAATTCGAACGGGTCCGTACGCAGAGACCTGCATGAGCGTTTTAGTATCGTACGGAGCGTACGCGTCAGCGTGGTACATAGAGGACAGACCCACAATCATCTACAAATGTTGACACGAGTCGAGTAACGATGAATTTGAGAAAATGTTGGATGCCTCTGATCCAAATACAAAGAGAACTAAAGTGCATCAAAAAAATGAAGTGACACCCGCCATTGGACGCATTGTGCACGTCTGTACCATCGCGAACAGGGATTGTTGCGCCACTTACCTATGTTTGTAACTTGGTCGTGTAATATTAATCCAATAGCTGACATCTAGTCGGGTCACATCGGTCATTGATTACACGCCTAAATTGCGAACAGTGGCAAGTGGCTCAACAATCCCTGTTCGTGACTGTGCATGGCAGGACGATACTAAAACGACACACGCGGTCGATCAGTGCGGACCGGTGTGACTACTCGGTCCTTATAGGTATTATGTCCTTTGTGCGGAGCAATCCCTACTGACAGTCCGCGTGACACTAAAGCGTGTCACACACTAAGCAGATACGGTAAGATATCTGTTACTGAACAGATATCTGTCAATATCGCTCCCTATACAATTCAATGAGCTAACATACAGCTCAGATTTACCGTCAAGTATTTGTTGGCAACGACATATGGAAAGATGGCATTTATACGCAGATAAAATATTATCGTATATGCGTAGTCTATGACGAGCTTAAACCAGCCTTAGGATTAGGAAGAAGACAAAATATTTTAAGAATAACTGATATATACAAAAAAAACTTACACGACTTATTTTTACCCTGAAAATAATTAATTACTCCTTGGTATTACACTTCATTCACGGAAACAAGTTAATATAGCGCTCTCTCTGTCACGTAATCCCATACAAATGACAAAGACAAAAAGTCTACGACATTTGACAATCTCGAAAAACGTGTTCACACCTGGTTACTGTAAAAGAAGTGAATTTTAACTTTTAAAAAAAAAAATAATTGGGAGTAAAATTTAAGGCTTTTACAATTACATAAGGCAAAGAAAATTAAGAGTAATAATAATATTCATTTCTGAAAGTGCGTTTAAAATAATAATAATTTGACACTTGAAATTGCACGAAAAATCTGTCAAAAAGCTTTTTGATGAAACAAAAGTAGTCAAGTTTGAACACTGCCTTTTTTATTTACCCATTATAACTTGTTTCCGTGAATGACATATAAATACCAACTAAACACTTACATACATATAACTTCAGAGCCGAATTATATCAGTTTATAAGATCGTATAGCATCTGGATAACAAAATGACATTTAAATATCCAATTTTTATAATTATATTTATCAATACACATTTTATGTCAATATAAACTATTTATTAAATAATATTGGTAAGTTTATTTTGATTTTCATTGATGAACATGAAATTAAAAGTTCAATTTTATCTTAAACTGCAACTGTAGTGTAGATTGCAATAAATCTAAGAAATGTTTCATCATTCCTAAATAATGTTTTAACCCTTCTTTCCAAAACTGTTTAATAGATTTTCTATTTTCATCTTTGAGGCTTACGTTGCCCAAATCTATCAATTTCGATTCCGTAATTCTTAGGTTAATAAATATTAATACACCCTGTCACGACCCGAAATTCCACTATTCTATAGCTAGTAATTCTTTAGCAGGTGCAAAAATTCCGGAGATCGAAATGACAGATTTAAATTATCAATAATACACACAGTAAAATACTCGCACAGCAGTACGAATCGTAAAAACACGACTTTTGTGTGTTTTATTGTAAGCAAATGATAAGTATAAATAATGTGGCTAAGGAAAACATAGAAGTGCTTGTCAGGTTTTTTTCCTGGTCAGGCATTAGCTGAAAACTATAATTTATCATTATAAATGACGCCTCCTCTATGCATTCGCGAAATTCGATTCACCGAACTTAATGATAATTAATTAATTATTTTATAATCTATTACAGCGAGTATAAATTAAGTTTATTCGAAAATTACAATATTATTGTGAATCATTAATCATTATGCAATAATTACGACGACAATAGTCTGTATAATTGTGATTTCAATACGGCTGACCCGTCAATGCGTTGAGTAATCAATTTTTTTAATGTATTTTTTTTTAATATGCGAAAGTATTGCGAATAATACAAGTTGCTTAAAACGGATATGTCGAAATCTTACTATTGTGTTCCAACGTTTTCTTCTAAATGGCGTCTGATTTGAAAAGATAAAATAAAAACTCATCTAATTTCTAGTTTTAGCCCCTATTGAACCATCTATCGGGTGTTCCAGAAAGTATAAGCACAAAGTTGCAGTGCTGTATTTTTTTTTATATTAATGATTAGAAAAAAGTTTAAATG
>BHDV01011844.1:0-22605 GCA_005406045.1 Adoxophyes honmai
TTTTATGTGCAATAAAGAGTCATACAACAACTACAACAACAACATATATAAGGAGCCCCCATACAAATAACATCTTTTTTGCAGTTTTTGGTACGGACCCCTTCGATCGCGAGTCCAACTCGCAAATCGCCAGTTTTTTTACGTCAAGGTACAAATTAGAAGCATTTTTTTTTCTTTTACTTTAATTCAATTTTGGGAAGCAGGCATCGTATCATTTACTTGTGTTACATGGTATTTGTTCATCCTTTTATGGATCTGAACCTGAACTATGATGATTGATTGGTAGACTTTAGCGAGACTCTGATTTGAATATTATGTACTCGTAGTTACCTATAGTAGATACCCTTTGACGCAATTAATTAAGGACAGCGTTGTTTTCATTTTCGACGATTTCAATAGTGCCATAATTGAAAAGTTATGAATTTTATGATCGTTTCGTTATCATTTATTACTGCAGATATTAATTAAATCCGTAAAAATTAAGCAACACGTGCCATAACCTTTATTTGAACCCCTGACGCAAAAAGTAGACGCGTAAAGTTATAATTTTGGCGTTAACGTCTCTAAGTATGTACCTACTTATTTCTAAAGAAGAAAAAATAAAAGTCGGAAATTGGTTTTCTTTTCAATTCAACGGATCCATTTGAAAATGGATGTCGGTGACAATATGTCAGTCTTTTTATATTTTTTTAATGAGCCCATGCATTGTCGTAAATTTCCTATACCTTATTCTTATTAGCCTAAGCCAAACGGATGGACGTGCGAGGCATCACGCATGCGTACAAGTCACTGCGTGGGACCTATCACGCGTCCCTTACAAATAATACCAGCAATAGTTCATTCCAAGCTCCTGCGCCGGAATGCGCGTTGCATAATTTTGTAAAAACAAGTGTTAGCTAAAATTTCAAGTGTAAAATTTACAAAATTTAACACATGAGTTACTCTACTGCAGACGTTACGAAATTTCATTGCCAACATTTTCGTATCCTTCCATCGTAAAAATAAAAGATATAAAGTGGGTCATGCACAAAGTTGAAAATATTTTTGTGTCGTGCTGTAGCAACGAAAACTGTTAAAAACTGAACATCGCTTTACGAAAATAGTACCTATATGTAGATCTTAGCTGACAATTTGAAGCTAGGTTATAAACCCGAAAATAAGTTTGTTTTTTTATTCCTAAGATGTCAACTAAATATTGACTGTTAAACACCTAATCTGCGACTTGTATTACATTCGTTCAAACCACATTGTCACCACATATCTCGGTAGTCAAGGTACCGACAGTCAATTTAAATCTAAACCATCGCTACCTGCCCCACTTAGATTATCTTTTCGGTCAGTAGTCAACTTTCAAGCTGTTTCTTGATCCACTGTCGCGATATCGGGACAGCCGCGACGTGTGTACGATGTACAGTACATTCGTGCCTGTTTCCTAGGCGCACGAGCAACGAGAAGAGCGCAGCGGCGAGCGCCGAGATAAGCCTCGCTACGTGAGGCTGCGCCGGCGCGGCCGCCGAAACCTTGAATCCAACCGCGCTCCTTCCCGCGATATAATAATAAACTGCCGCTCAGTTCGGCCCGAGCCTTTACCGACACAACACGACCGACTAGTCTCATTCTCTGACCCGAATCCGATCCTGCGCCGACACGCGGGTACCGATATGCGCGCGCGCACGCCCCCGGACTAACCCAGCCCCCAGTGTTTGAAATGAAGTGACACAACATTTGTATACGGATAGTGTATATTGTGATGTTTTGTGCCAAAACTCCCTGTGCCATATCCATAGGAGATACTTTTTTCGAGTGTAAATATACGACAGGTGGGTAGTTATTAAAACTTATTATTAAATTCAAACTTGGTATTGCTCATAGAAAATGATTTATAAAAAATACGTAGACCTTTCTTCCGTGTCTTTTTGAATTATGTTTTCTAGATTCAATGCTGGTTTTAAGTATCTACCTATCTGTATTAAAATAGTATCTTTACCTGGGTATCTCAAGCAATTAATCATACAATGCAGCTGTTATCTATAAGGGTGAAACATCATGCGAATTAGTCAAATCAAACTTGAAAATTTATAAGTAGTGGGAGTAAGTTCACTATTTAAAATCACCCCCGTTAAATGCCGGGAACTATAAGTATTATGTCTAGTCATAATGTAATGGTGTGCCTCATGGCGGCTTAGTACATATTGTAAATGAAGACCGGTAGACGAACTATCAATTGTATCTAGTGCAGGGAAAACACGAGCCGTCGTCCATTTATCAACAACACTCAATGCGAACAGGATGTTGGACGCGACCTTTTGCACACAATCACTTACCCACCGACTAAGCTAACTGCATTGACAGTCTATAAATAAAGACCAGACCAGATCGATCTTGAAACCGGTATCGTCTGCAGAAATAAAATCAAATCATTATCTCATCATCATCATATTTATTCTCAAGATAACATTTGAAAACTACTTTACGTGTGCTAACATCATTACCTACTGCTTATCTGAATATTCATACCGCTTATCAAGGATAGCCGAGATCAAGTCAATACAGTCTTTCTGTAATTGAAACTAAATTGAATTTAAAAGGTTTAATGTTATTACATCCTCTTCTGATTTATTACCTGCAGTATACGCGTATTTTATTACATTGACCTTAGTATCGCATTCGATTAACATACCAGAATTATTGGCTACATGACCATTAACAGAATTGTTGTTAAGGCGTGTTGTGAACTATGGCTTTGCGAACTCTGCTGTTGTAGGTATCTCCTTGATTTTTAATTCGAAGACATTAATTTAATTTACAAGAAGGAATAGGACACGATTAATAGTATAATGTTAGACAACGTAATTATTTTCAACTCAGGTAGTATTGTTGTCAATTTTAATCTATGATGCAAGTATCTAAGTATAATAAATTTATTGGGCTTATTAATTTTACTTTTGGAAATATCTAAACATAACTAACTAGGTACCTACCTATCAATTTACCAAAAGCCTCGTGGTCTGCCTGGTGCACCAATGGGTGGCAGCAATAACATTTTTTTACTTTAAAACAAAAATTGAAAAATTTTAGACCAGAGAAAGTTATCAATTCGGTATGATCCGCGAATCACTTAATACCTACACTGTATTAGATGCTCTATTTGTAAAAATTGGAAATGGAAAACGTACTAAGTCGGTACACTTATTTCACATGTTAAGTTGATCGATGGTCAGCAGGAAGAGATCCTTTAAACGACATGTTCGCTTTTGTGATTTTAAATTGTTCTACTTGCTTTTATATTATTTGTACTATAAAAAGTTATACATACATACCTAGCTTTTCTAATCTGATAAAATACGTTTTAGATTGGAGAAATCTCTTATACAAGTACTTATATGAAAATATTTTGCTGTTAATTCTTTTTATTAAAAGGTACATTAATAAATGTGGTTAAATGCAAGGCACCACAATAAAATATAAGGAAAAATTATGATCCGAAATTGGTCAGGGCAATGCTAATTGCTCGACTGAAACTCGTAACAATAGACTTTCGATTGATCGTTTATAATCCGCAAAGTATAATTAGGTGCCTATTGCGTTAGTAGGTGCGGCAGCTCTGTTCACTAGTCCTATTGGCCAGACTTCGGACTCTCTAGGTTACTACAAATATCTTTGGCTGCTTAGACCAGTGTTTCTCAAAGTATGGGGAGCGACCCACTGGTGGGTCGCCAGCGAATATTAAGCTGCTATTAAGCTGTCTGTGGAACGACGTTCCTAATGACTGAGACAATGGTCAGTGAATGAAGCTATGAAAGTCCTCCTCCCTTTTAAGGCCAGATTCAAATATATGGCGAACATTAAAACTAAACCCTGAAATAAATTGGACCTACCTATCAAACTCACTGCGCTTAAAATTACCTAACTCACGTTGAAGTTGATGTGAAAACGTAGGAAACAATTTCATGCTTCCTATCGATATATTTTTTTTGATGTAGGATCTACAATTTGGGTAGTTTTTTAATTAATTAATTAATAAAAAAATATATTAAGACCTCGTTCGTTTTTGTTATTTGTAGTCCTTTTTCATACCGTACCTAATGGTTGAATTTCTTAGAGGTGGGTCTCAAATTCGTAAACTTGTATTAGATGGGTCGTAGCCCAGACAACTTTGAGAAACCCTGGCTTAGATAATTACGAAGGCTAACCATTGGGCACCGAAACACCCGATCGCTAAACAAGCCTTTTGTCTGAATCATATATCCGTTACATAAATGCCAAAACATATCACTTTGTTGTGTAATACGGCACATAATAAACATTACGTTTAATGGTTGTTATCTACTGGTTTTATATTGCCTCATGGATAACCAATTAAAGCGACTTTATTTGATCACAAAAAATAGGATTGCCTTCAATGAGGCATTAAATGAATAGTTTTGACTTTGTACGGATGGTTGGCTTATACCTACCGGATAGTGTTACCGTCTCTTACTGTCAGTGGCGTAGCTAGGTAACCAAGGGCCCTGGGGCAAATAAAAAAATTGGGCCCCACACCTATAACTGATTATTGTGGCGTAGCTAGCATGGGTGGCACCCCCCCCCCCCTAGAATTCGATAGAAATGGTTCGGGGGCCCCCTGAGCCTGGGGGCCCCGGGGCACTGCCCCGCCTAGCCCCTTGGTAGCTACGCCCCTGCTTACTGTACCTGTTCTTAATTTTTCTGATTCAAATTCTTACAACCGTATTATAATGATTAATAATGAGACATTATTTTCAAAATCACGGATTGCTTGAAAGTTCAAAAAGTAATAAGTAGTTTTCGCTATAGAAAGCCTATACCTACCTACCTACTCATAACTTACATTTTGATAAAAATACCTAACGATTATTTTTATTTTGAGATTTCATTGTAACAGCTTCGAGTAGGTATATGCCACAGTAAATACCAAGTCCATTCTTTATCACGCTAGAAATTAAGAACGACTTTACACATTTCATTCATCTTTTCTCAGGATTTTGTATTTGCCTGGTAAGTAAGTTCTTATGGAAAGAAAATTAAGCAATAAACGAACAAATAAACAGAAAAAAATTACTTAATCTGTGCAGGCGCATTCTAGGGTTACAAACGGCTTGGATAGGCTTTAGTATGTAATTAGAAAACTCATAACATTTTTCAACACCAAGTATTTACAATTACTTATTTAATTAACTTCAACTGTTAATTGAATGGATAAAAAAGTGGCATTTCAATAGTTCGCTAGGCACTCCCAAGCATTTAGAAGGACCAGACAATTGGCGTTAATGAGATTGACTTTATAAATGGATAGGTAGATTTAATGACATTTGTTACTTATTTAGTTTGTAATTCCAAGTGGGTTATGGATAGTTAGTGATTAATTTTTAATGTTAATGGTTTGTGATTAGATAGTAAACGAATATTGTCATATTCACTTTCGCTCATAAACAGCTATTCACGATTTTTAAAAGTGGTTATTACACGTTCCCAGCTGCCGCGAGCGATGCTCTCAGCTCGAGCCGTTGCTTGCTTGTTACAACTCATTCCCAACCATTGTCTCGCGTTGCGTCAACTCTTCCTATTGTACTATTGCTAGGTATCCCTTTGCTTTACTCCATCTCAGCTGTTTCACTATTTTAACCTGCACGATTGCTTGCGTAAAATTACCGGATACTTTTTACGCAAATTGGTAGACTTCATAAATCATGGTTCGATGAAGTTATGAGCATTTTTTTGATACTTGGTTTTAATGGTGTCATGATTGAATTAAAAGTCAGTGAACCGTAGCTAAGTTGCAATTTGGCAGGCGGATGCTTGGCTGACTGATGACGCTGATAAATCATTCCGATTCTTGTTCTCGCGCGGCTATTGTTCGCGATCATTGCTAACTCGCTCGCTGACTACAGGCGACAGGTACACTACAAATGATTAATTTGTGTTTTTCCCTGAGTGAATTTCAAGTATTAACGTATGAGAAAAATGCATACTTCATTTATAAAGTTTTGATATACATAACTACCATGAGAGTCTCTTGTCAAAAATCTAGTTTAGCTCGACATGTTTCAAACTAGTCCGTAGTAGCTTTTCAATACAACTTTCTTCGTGCGTACGACAGCAGCCGCAGCGGCTCCAAGATGATGGGCTAGTGCCCGAAGCATGTGGAGATAAACTCGATTTAAGACGCGAATTATCCATGGATATTAATATAGCTATATGTATTTACCTACTATACAGACTATCCTCAGTCTTCTAACAGATAACTTATACGAGTTACTTAACCTTGCTGAGAAAACTTAGTTCTGTCGCTCATGAGCGTAGGTCCGTGGAACGCCGCCTGACGATAAATCTACACTGTCACAGCCACACTTGCTCTTAATATTGTCACTTTAAGCCACTAGGAATGCTACTTAACCAGTAATTTAAGTGAATACTGGAGAGTGGCTGCGCGTGCGCGGCTCGCGGCCTTTGGACGGCCTCGCGCGTCAGCGCAGCATCACACAAACAGACCGAATTTGCGGAAATATAATAGGAAGTAGTTACAGAATCGACTCATGTTTGCTCACGGAATAAACACAACTAAATCCGCCTTCCAAGTTCGTGGCTTGCCAGGTAGACGTGAGGTAATTTGTTAATAATACATTCAGAATAACCCTAAAATGTAAGCTACGAGTTTACGATCAATCAGTTTATAAACCAACACTTTACAGCCTGACGACTTGTTGTAATGTGTATAGCGCAAAATGGAGTCATCATGGATTGCGTAGACAGTTGGATTTGAATGGACAGCGTATAGATGACTAAGGGGTCAGGGTAGGGTAGTACCTAATGTTCATAATCCAAAAATGTCGAACCATCAATTCACCTTACTCCCCTTTTAGTAATACCACGATCCCACTTACACCATCACGTCTCTCTATGCGATGAGGATGTGATCTTTAAAGTTATACATTAAAAAATGTCAAAACTATAAAAAAATAACCGGAACATTTATTAGTCAAATCAAGTTTGCATAAAATGTAAAAAAACACAGCTTTAATGCAAGTACCGATCGTTCCTTATAATGCCACGCCTTACAGAATATAACAAGGTTTTTCTGTTGCACGAATTGCAGAAAAATAATATTTTGGTTAAGCACGTGGCACGTTGTTTTATTTTACTCATCACATTGTTATAGTTTCCAGATTCGCGTAATGTTTGGAGCTGCTCGCGCGTTACGATCATAACTTGCTGGCTGCATTCACGAGTCATATGAAATCAAATTTAACATGTCACTAAATCGCATTTGACATAGTTTGCTCACGATTTCACCATAAATTAAGAAAATTGTCTGAAAACTGATTAACGAATCTTTACATTTGCACGTAGGCCGTTAAAACACTCTGGTTTTATGACAAGGCGAGAACATGACGTGAACTCATTCACAGAGTAATTAAACGAATGCCCGTGAAGGATTTAGGTCTGCATTAGAAGGTGAGCAGAGAGCAAGGGCCAGCGCCGGCGCGGAGCCTGCGGATTGCCAACCGCTTGCCTCGCGCGCTAATCCGACTAAAACGCTCCTCCACGCAATCTGAACATGAACGTTAATCTTGGCTACACCATGCAATTAACTAACAGACAATAAAAGAATTAGTCACACTGATATCTTTCGTATCATTGACCACCTTGAATTATGTAAAGACGTTCTCACGTTATACTCATAAAATTTCGAAATGGTATTGTTTTGGATAAGTCGTATGCTCACTCGTATTAACATTTTGAAAGATGCGAGCCTAAACACGGCAGGTTTGTTTGAACGTTGTACCTAAGCAGACAATATTTCAAAACACAATCGAATATTTACTAATAATTTAATGCTATTTACTGATTTATTGACATTGATGAATTAACCTTCTTGTAAATCTGTAGTTGGAGTGGCTTGTGAAGGCTTTGTCATGACAAAAAACAAGCAACGCAAATTTCAGGTTTTAAATATTGCTAAGCCGTGAAAGACTTAAATAAGTTTCTTTTCAACCCACACAAACCCACGCTGTGCTTAAGAAATAGTAATACTTGCATGAGTAATGAGAGAGGAATAATTACAAGAGTGCAGATTATCTATTAAATCAGGTAGGGTATTCTCTTAATTCTGCTAATGCAGCTATCTAACTCATATATCTCATTACAGGACCTTGGCTCGAATACCAGCTGCTCGTTGTTTTTTACACCGGCTGTCATTTGAGAAGGTTGTTTTTACCAGAGCGATACTCAATGCGAACATGTTACAAAAGTCAAGTTGTTTGAGGCGCGTCGACGCCCCGCGGTCCTACGCCGCCGGATAATTGAAAAATGACTCGTGCTCTTGAAGACGTTCCATTTCTGTCAACAGTGGCATAAACAATTTATTAAAATTAAATAATTGACAGTATCGTGCCTATAAATGAAAAATATCGTTAAGTAACGGCAAAACGTCTAACGCGTTAAAAACCATTAAACAACCGCAGAACGCTTTCTAACTCCAGTCAATTGTTTCCGTCAACTTTGAAAACCATATCCAAATGAAAATATTTGTTTAATGTGCAGTGAGATTTTTGCGAAGAGAAAGGTAATAAACGCTACCCAACTCCGTGCGATCTGCCTTCGGCACCGCGTAGCTCACACAACGTGTCATTCTTGGTAATGACTTGGCGTTACCGCTTTTAACTTTCTTTCTTGTTCTTTTTTTTCGTAATGCTTTTGACTTATCCCGCCAGCCTTAAACACCCAGCCAATTTCTCAGTAAATATGAAATAAAATATATCGCCTTATGCATAAGTAGTGTATTCCATAGTATTACATAGCAGTAGACGATTAACAAGGAAAACCATACAGGTACCTAATTTGATATTCAATAATGGACACAACGCCTTATGAATACGCCTAGAGACCCTATTATTACGCTATAGATGAAAGATGACCCTGAATTAGGGATCGGCATCCACGGCTCCGCCATTAACTACGTCCGTGTGATCATTGATAGTCACGCTCACGTCTTCGGCACAATTATAGAAAACATCAAGGATTGTTCACGCTCTTAGCCAAATATTACCACAGTCTAGCTCTATTAGATACCCTCATTAGCGGCGTTTACGGTTTTCATAATATGCGCGCATGAATTGGCAACGGCAATCATATTATGTCATATCTGGCAATCTCACTGTCTTTATTTGCGGTGTTAGTATTTTTCACTTCCTAAAGTGTTTAGTAATAGAATCATTAGCCTTTTGCACTGCAGTCATCACCATCGTTATTTGATTGCAGTGATGTTAATTGCTTGCCCTTGCGCAGGAGTGCCGGCGGTCCAGAGGCCGACGGCATAAAGGCAACCGCAGTTAATTACGCCGATACAATATGCAAGGGCACGTTAACAATAAGCAGAATTGCACTTTGCGCTCGTTTTGATACCGCAAAAGTGCGAAGTGATCATAACATGCGCTGACCTCTATCTTTTATTCACGTGCAGTCCTTTGTTTCGAATGTTTACAGATATTATTAAGCTCTTTGTTATAAATAGCTCGTCAACGGCCATTTTACAGCGCTATTATTATTACTTTATGTACATACTCGTATGGTTTTAAAAACTTCTGACGTCGTAATCGAGTATTAAACCGGTCAAGTGTAAGTTGAACAAACGCATGAAGGGTTCCGTTACCATTACCCTAGCTAGACATACAAGATTCCATGAAAGAAATGTCACAAAAAGCAATTGATGTGACGTTTAAATTTAAAGCGTTTGGCGTTTGCTAATGCATTGAGCGGACAAATTAGTGGCCGATTCCAGCTACTATTTTGAAATAGAACTTTTCGTGCACGCACTCAGCCTCTGTGTTAAAATTCTCAATTATGTAGATATTAAAGTTAAATAGGACAAAATGAACTGCAATTTGACAGCCGTTTAGTTATTACTATAGTGATAACCTGGTTAAAAGGCGTAATACATTCTCCCACAACTATAAATGGTATAAAAACAACTTTAAGAGATTTAATTTATTTTTTGTACTTATCTACATATACATGTACTTTAGTTACTTAATCTTCTTAGGGCCGATTTTTCAATCACCAGATAAATTTATCTGTCAGTTAAAATTATTGCTGTCCTATTTTCGCGTCATATAAAAGAAAAGTGACAGTCAACATTTATCAGACAGATATGTTTTATCTGGTGATTGAAAAATTAGCTCTTAAAAATACTAAATTGTAATTTGATTTCTACTTATACATTCGAATAATCAGAACCATATTAAATCAAGAGAACATTAGAAAAGTTAAAGGAATCTGGAAAAGTTACATAATAAAGGAAAGGTAGGTACATAAAAACTAAACTTGGCACGTTTAAAAAAAAACATTTTTAGTCTAAAGTTTAGCCTCTAAACTGTTTTAATAATCTATCCAACTTGAAAAATTTGAAGACGACCACATTGACCCATTTGAGACTTCCGACCGAGTTTCGAACTACATTAGCCTCCTGACGACCTGCGTCCTATACGTAGTACATAAAATCCAAGTAATTTGTAACTTTGTCTTTTGACATTAAGAGTCAGTTTTGAACTACACATAATTTGACGCTGGTCGTCAGGAGGTTAGGTATGTTAAAAAAATCTGATTAGATTTCGCTCAAATCTAACAAAGAAACACCAACAAAAAAATGGCACACACACACACACACACACGCCTGAGCCCGCATCCGCGCGCAATCACAAACGCACACATACACAGACACTGACGTCGAACTTTTAACTGAACACACCTCTTTTTGCATCTGATGTTAAAAACAGTTTGGACAGCTTGACCAATGATCAATACGACGGTTAAAAATAAATTTCTCACAAAATAACACACGAAGCAAAACCAAGAATAGACACAATTATCACTCACGTTGCTAAATCAGTGTTCGTGTGTCAATAAAGCATAGTTGTCATACTATTTAATTAACAAAAACCTTCAACGTAAATCTTGCTTAATACACGTGCACTTCAATTATTTGCCCATCAATTACCCCGTTTAAAGGTTTGTTAAAAACAATTGCTAGTGAGACTGTTTGTTTACTGCAAGGCTGCTTGCGAGAGCCTACTTATCTAGAAGCATAGTTCCATAGAGATGGAGGTTAAGTGTACACTGTACGCTGGTTACAGAGTATGGGCAGAGGTGTCAAGTTCACGCCTGCACATGTGGGCCACTGCAGTACCATTAACAACAGTTTACAGTGACCGTACTCGGTAGCGACGGCGTAAACAATGGAGAATTATACAGCTCGTCGCTAGTGGTCACTCGTGAATGAAAAATGCTCCATACAAATCGTTTACACAGTTGCCAGCTAGTTGTCAACCTAAAACCATGATAATGTTACAGGTTACCAGGCGCACTACCTGCCGACGCCACGCACTTTACAGCTTTATGACCTCTGAAATGATTGTGGTCAAAGGAGTCAAATCATAGGCGCAATGGAATTAATGTAGAAATTTCGAGTTTTAAATAGTTAAAATTATTTATCCGTTGTCACCTGACAGCATACCTACGTACTGACAACACGATAATTGGCATTTTGTCGTTTGGTTGTGTAATTTAAGTTAGGTACCAAATTTAGTGCTTAAAATAATCCAAAAAGTAATACGTAATCGAATTATATGTATGTTCCAGATCATTTACACTTTTGCAGTTATGCAATACGAATTTCACAACATTCAATGTCAGCGAACATAATTAAAAACATAATATCTTCGGGTGCTTACAAACCCAGACAACGTGCCAAATGTATCAACTTGGCGTCTCCATCTTAAGTATCCTAGGACTTTAGTATCATTTCAGCTAAGAACACACTGTCTGATAATGTTCGTCAATAATAGTGATGGATGTCCCTGAATTCAGTTTACCTAAGTATCTCCGGTTTGGTCCTACGAGAGATAGACGACATACGATCATACATTACCTGTATTTTTTCTACCTCTAGGAGGAATCCGTCGATAATGGGAGCACTTAGGGCGTTTGTGCACTACCATGAATTTTACGGTCCGGCTTTTTCATTAATGTCTCGTCTCGCTTGCTCTCCCATTAAATTGTATTGACGTGAGCGGGACGGCGCGACAGACCTTAAAAAACCGGACCGGAAAAACTGAAAATTCATGGTAGTGCACAAGCGCCCTTAAGCTGCACTGCGTACTTCCAAAAATAGATTACCACAAGTAAATATCTGCTGTATGCATATTTTTAACATGAGTTGCTATTCATACTCCATTTTCCGTAATTTTTGAGAAATGTCCCAAATTTAACCGAAAGCTGGCAGCAAAAGGATTTGATAATTAGTAATTACTTACTAGTCAATTCGTTTTCGTAAAAAGTTCACAGGTTACACACCATGTATAAGCCAAAGTCCAGCTAAGCCACTCGCAAATTAACGAACTGAAACGATTGATGCAAAAACAGATTCATAAAATTTTATATTTTTATATTACACTGCTAATGAACGATAGACGGATCTTGTCACGAGTCCGGCAATCAATTTGCACTTTACGGACTTTTTTGTGCGAACAAAATCATGTATGTTATCCATCATGGTAGTACAGGCTGTAGTACTGATCAGTATCTGTAAGTCGTGGACCTTAGAGCAGATGATGCTGAGTCACGCGGGCAAGGTGCCCCGGACGTCCTTAGTGTGTTAACCTCGGTCTTGGTGACCATGAAAAGTACTATGCCCCTTTGCTAGAGCACGTCCGCTCCGGGTGCGTCACTTGAGCCCGTAAAGGCAAGCTGGCCACTGTGTTACGATTCATTGTAGACACTAGGTGAATCAATAAAATTAAAATAGTTTAATTTAGGCATTATTTATTTATAATACAATAATAATAATCCGGCGTAATTACCGGCCTCCAGTTTAGGAAGGGGTTCGGACTATAGTTCCAATGCGAGTTCGGTGCGGATTGGGGATTTCACACACAACATTAAATTACTTCCTCGCTGTGTTCAGGTTTCCTTACGATGATTTACTCATCGAAAACACGTGGTAAATATGAAATTCGAATTCGCCTTTAAATTTAGTCGAAGTAATTTTAAAATCTACTCCATCAACTGCATTCAATGTCCTTATTAGTTCAAGCCCGGGTTTACGTAGTTCTTACGAAAAAAAAGTTAAAATGAATTATGTCGTTTTATTAATTTTGTTGTGTTTCCCTAATGCAACTAATTTTAAGTGCCTTATTTAAGTTAATCTTGACTCGTTGTTAAGAAAAAAATCCGTATCTCATATAGTTTTTAAGCCACACGACACGGGCGAATTTAAATTGCATAGGTACAAACATATTAGAAGTCCAATGATAAATGAATGACTGTAATAGTAATTTTAGTCAAAGAACGCCGGGGTCGCTTACCTCGCCTCCGTTACCCGAAATGTTAAACCCGTTTATGTCTTTTAAAAGAAAAAACTGTTTTATCACGTGATAAAACCGAATTTATGGATGCCCGTTCCAATAATTGAATATTTTACTTGTAACTAAGGCACCGAGTCTAAAATAGCTTAAGCGGGATCTACAAGAACTCCGGTTGAGCTCTGTTGCCTTAGTTATTAAAAAAATAGCAGTTTTGTCTAATATTAATTATGAAACTTAAAATTATGATAAAATTGGCTACGTAGGTTTTGATTTCACTATGTAGCGATTCGTGTACTCTGAAAACCCCGTTTATGAATACAGACGTGATGTATGAATGTGTATGGATAAAATGAAATTCTTGCCAGCAATTTTTGTACGCTAAGTAGAGCACACGAAATATGTATTGCCAAGATAAAACCCGGTATGTCACGTGTTGTAGCTACCTACTTTTAGCATAGTTTTTAGATTTTTAATTTACAGTACAGATGACTACACTGAAAATGCCATAATTTTTTATAAATGTAATCTTTATTTATTTGTTTTTAACAGTATAGTTATCATAGCAAGTATAGTCCTTTAAATCAAACTTGGGAAGATTTTTTGTTAGTCTTTCGTATTTTTACTGGTAAAAGCAATGCTCGCACCCCCACTTAAAAAATATTGCTAAGTCATATGCCGGCAACTATAACTGCACGTAACTGGAAATCGATGCCTGCGGTTTTGTCAATCAATGTCGGTGACTCGGTGTGCGTATATGTATGTACCTATGTATGTATGTACTCGTATGTCCGTCGCGCTGCCCTTGCGCTGGCCATAGCCCAGTGCGCAAGGTCGCGCCCGGCGCGGGCGCAACGACCGCGGCTTCCGGGTGCTTACCCGAGTAACTACCACCTTTTACAGACCTACGATCATTTAAATTAAAATCCTTTAAATTTACTTTAATATTTTACTTTAAAATACTTTAAATTTACTCTTCATTGTAATATTTAAAAATCCGACCAAGTGCGAGTCGGACTCACGCACGAAGGGTTTTTTCCGGTTTTTTTTTCGCCTACATAGAGTTTCGTGTACTCTGCCTGTCCCATTTGTGAATACTGGCTTGTTTATGTTTGTTTGTTTGTTTGTTTATAATTTACGTACAACACATACAATCACGGCTGTATTCCCAAACGAAGTAGGCAGAGTAGGTACACGCAACGTTGCATACACAAACCATGACCATTTTCACGTTTCGCACTTTTAGCATACTTAATTGTACCTTGCCAGCTTATTTATTACCTTTGCTCATAATTTGACCTTAAGAAATAAAATAGGTCTCATTTTACGATGTAACATTGGATAGATCAGTTGCGAGCACGCGAAGTCATGCGGAGCAACTAAGGTACTTTGTATAAATTCATGCTGCGAGGCATCTCAGCCCAACTAAAATCTTTAATCGATAGGATAGTAATATAGGTACCTACCGATTTCGATTTAATTAAAATCAATATCGCTATTCTGGTATTTAGAGCACCGTGTCAGCAGAAATAAAGTAATTACTTTCGATCAATCTACGGTCAGTAACTGCACGATCTATATTAAGCAGCAGCAATGTTAAGGTTGCATGAAGAAAGTGAGGCACATTATATGACGGTGTTATGAATGTGTATGACTATCTGCTACGTGATATATCACTTGGATATCATTACGTCAACATGCTGACTGATAGAGCTCGATCTAAATCACATTATAAAATGCGATCGACATACCTACCTATAATTTGATATGGTTACGCCAATCTGTATATGTATAATATATTTTTATATATAGAATGCATACTCACGTCACGGCTGTACGCCCAAATGGGCATACGAAATACACGTAATATAGACAAATCAATGACATTTCACGGTTCATGACATGGAGATACGTTATTCCAAACCTGACACCACACGGGCTTTTAATGCTTTCCTAATGCTAAAATATGAATATGTACCATTAACTTTTACAGTACGGAAAATAACTATCGCCATTAAAAGTTAAGTGGCATGAAATATAAATAAATGTCAAGGCCATTATATCACTATTAACACAAACACAACCATATTTACACAACTAAATACCAGCAACTTTTTTATTGCAACATTTTACTCATTTCTAAGTATAGGTACGTTCTTTTCATTGTTATCTATACTAATATTATAAAGAGGAAAGATTTGTTTGTTTGTATTTTTGTATGTTTGTAGTGAATAGGCTCAAAAAGTCCTGGGCCGATTAAAAAAAAACACTATTAAAACACTACATTCTTCCGAATTCACATAGACATAGGCTACATTTCAATTTGAAAAAAATTTGAGATCCTTGGTAATCGTCAATAATGTAACCAAGGGTGTAAAAAAATACAAATTTCCAAAAATAAATAATTGTCTACCCCGTGCGAAGCCGGGACGGGGTGCTAGTTATTGATATAGATATAGGCAGTGTTGCCAATTTAGCAACTTCGTCGCTAGAAGTGAAGACTTTTGCTCAAGTCTTAGCAGCCAAAATTATCTCGCGCGTAACTCTACTTGCGCCCTATCGAGCTAAGCTGACTAAAGCATTAAGTCCCATTCTTGTAAAGATTTAAAATTAAAAAACCTATTTAATTGCCAAACAAAAAACGCTAACGAGATAATTTATCAGAATGTTAAGTTTCGTGGGATATTAATTAGCTAATCTCAGTCGGTGGATCTACCTGATAATAATTGGGTTTGCTCGAGCAGACAATACAAAAACTGTTTAATTAGACACTCGCCTACGCTTCTTTGCCTTACATCCCAACAATTAAAAAGATTGATTGGAGGTGTGTCAGTGATTCACTAAACTGATAAATTGAATGTCTAGCCAAAGGTTTTTGGTTGGTAACAAGTTACCAAATATAACCATTTGAGCAAAACGATTTCGAAACTCCACTGTTCAACTTATTTTATATCCTGGTTGCCCACCTACTTCCAACCGCCTACTCCTTGTTGTATCAGCCATAATTATTACTGACAAATTGTACGTACGTACATACATCGCGCCTGCATTCCCAAATGTGGTAGGCAGAGCATATGAAACGTTACAGTCAAAATATTTTAGGTTCTAGGTTAATAGGTACAATAGTGACAGGATGCTAGTCTATCGCCTAAAACATACTTAAACTTATTTATCTTTAGTTGCATCTTATGTCACCAATGGAAGAAATGGAGAGGTGTAATTCTAAACGGGTTTAATATAAACGGCTCGCATTAATCTCATAATCGTGAAAATTTTAAATTAATATCCGATTCATAAGTACGGTTCCCTACAGACCGGTAAAGGGCCTTAAGCACGACCAGTTCGCCTCAACGAAGGTTAATAGGTCCAGTAAATTGTACGCCAGCTCCATACGAATATGATATAAGTATGTAGCCTCGACTAGGTTGTTTAAGATTATGCTTCCGGTGCGGTAAGGTGCGGTTTGCCAATGCACTTCCGACACGCCGCTTGACGGATCTGTGTCAATGACTCTGCGGGCCACTAGAGCTGCTTAAGGTCAATAAATCGTTCCAACTGGCTACAAGTTTAACATAAAAATGTTGTGCTACCACTTGCCGGCTTAAGTGCGGTAAGGCCGCGTACTCACCTGCGGTCTGTTACTGTAACGTTACACATTGAAGTAACCAAAAATCTTAATGTGGACGTGGCTTGCAAGCTTACTGCGTTTGGGAACCATTTTGCTGTATCTGTGTAATGTAGAAATATTCGTGGGTTTAACTTAGCATGAAGTATGCATAATGAATGCAACATGCGTTCCTCAAACATGTAATGATTTATTTGAGCGAGGTCCTTACACTGACAAGTTATCCATAATATCTAAAGAAGGGTTTATAATTAGAATCTAGTTCGAACCTACCTATTGTTAAGGATAGCCAACTATTGCAACTGGGAATCGCCCATGGCGCAGCGTCAGGCGTTCTAATTTTTTTTTCTCTAAGTAAGATTCACAGGCATTTGAATGCACTTGTGCATTCGCGGCATCGGAAAAAGGTTCGACTTAGAGATGGTAGTGAAATTGAAATGATGCATACATACGTAAACCACGCCCTGTTCCCTGCGGGGTATGCAAAGACATCAGATTTTAGAATACACATGTTGAAATGAAATGACACATTGAAATAATGTGACTTATTAATACCAACAACTAACTGAATACATTAATGGTACTTCTCATAAAACTAAAGTCACCTACATACAATACAATACTACTCTACGACTAGTTCAAAGGCCATCGCATTCACATTTACTCTCCTTGGCTAGAAACAGGGTATGAACAACAACACGTTACGCAAATAATGCATTACTTAGTCGTCACGAACAGCATTTTATTATAATTACCAGTCGCGTGCACCATAAAGCGCAGCGCAGTATCCGTTTCCCGGAGGCACGTGTCGCAACTGGCTCCAACCAAGGTGACCATATTGGCTGCACTGCTTCTCACCCTAAATCCATGTCCATTATCCATAGGTACACTAATATGTATTATAAATGTAAAAGTGTTTGTTTGTTTGTCCGTCTTTCATGGCTAAACGAAGCGACGAATTGGCGTGATTTTATTAGCTGGAGATAGTTTAAGGCATGGAGAGTGGCAATAGACTACTTTTTGTTTTTTCTAAACCCCCTACTTCCCTAAAATGAGAGATGGAAGTTTGTATGGAGCGTTCCGTAATTTTCAAATTAGAAAGCTATAAATTGGCATGCGAGCTATTTGTGACGAACAAAAAATCGTTCATTTTTTTTTAGGAAAATCCGACCCCATCCCTTTAGAAGAGGGGATGACTTGGGGCTGGGGTTGGCTAGGGAAAACCGTGTTTTTCCCATGGACAGTTGTATGTAGCATGTTTGCGTGTGTCCAATGCCCATTCTGTTCCCAAATGGAAAGTCATAATTTTTAAACTAATTCCGAGATCTCTTCTGTGTTACCCCGAATTTAACGCGAGCGAAGCCGCGAGCAAAAGCTAGTCTCTACATACATACATAATATGTAACTCCTACTTTCCCAAATGGGGTTACCAGAGCACTAAAATCCAGGACTTTTTCTCGTTTCGCAGCCACTTCAAGCATGACATTTTAGATCTTAAGTTCAGATATACTATAGTGACAGGATACTCAATCCGACACTACACGGATCCGGACACGGACACCGACTGATGGACAATAAATTGTTCAATGCTGATAACTTCCTCTTAGTAATGACCTTTTGATAGCACCCGTACCTACACTTATCCTCATAATTTGTATTCTATTCTTGTAATCAGATTCTTCCAGACAATCAAGAAAGTGGCCGAGGTATGAGCAAACTTAATCTTTGAGCACAATGACTTCGAAATGAGGTTGTAAACCTTAGTATGGCCCACAGTCACTTGTTTAAGTGAGATTTAAGCCTCAAGCTTTTTGCAATACGCCGGACAAGCTTTTAAGTTACCTTCGGCAATATCACTACACACTCTTAACAATGTTTTAGCCCTCTAGCCTCGGTCAAACTTTGTTATTTTAATTGACAGTTACGCCATCGTGTTTTATTGTCGTTATTAAATCTGTATTCACTTTTTTCTTGCGATAAGTACAGTCACGAACCGGGATTGTTGAGCCACTTGCCACTGTTCGCAATTTAGACGTGTAATCAATGACTGATGTGACAGACTAGATGTCAGCTATTGGATTAGTATTACACGATCAAGTTACAAACATAGGTAAGTGGCTCAACAATCCCTGTTCGCGATGGTACCTACCTAAGTATCTCAATATAATGATTTGACTTACGTAGGGATATTTATTTTCAATAAGTATTTTTACACACACGTATTTATTAATATCACGACTTATTCCCTGTCGAATAGGTAAAGTTACAAAAGCGTTACAAGCTTCCACCCTGACATTCTCGTAGTTCTAGTCATACAAACTCGTCGGTTTTGGGTAGGTTTATTTTGACCAAACCTGGCCATATACACCGACACAGACACATATCAGATTAGTCATAACCAGTAAGTAGATACTGCTTGGCAAAACCAATGATGCATATTACTTACGTAGGTATAAAAGATAAAATCATACCGGTGCATTCTGGTAGAGACCGAAGATCGCTATTCATGTCAAGTACGAGTCTCATCTAATTAGCATTGTAGAACAAGTACCGAAGGCAAGACTGAGATAATATTTTGCTCGAAGACTAAGTTGATGTTGCACCACTAAATATTTAATGTAATATATGTAGTCGCGAGATAATGCCCACACTTCACTATGCAGACTTAGATAAATTATATCCTCTACGGCGCTTCAGGCTATCTTATACAGATGATATATGGAACCTATTTAAGACTGTTCTTTATTTAATGTGGCATAATTCACAGAGTCATTAATGTTTCGGTGTAATTATTTTTAACATTAACGTTATTTATTAAATTAAAACTGGTTTTATGTAAATCACTATCACAAATTCACTGTGGGAATTGTCTATGTGCCATAAACATCTTTACGGATTGCAAATACATTTGAATGAATATAAAAAGACTTAATAAGATGGGATTGCCTAAATTAGGTGTGACAAGTCCATAAAAAGGTTTGTTAACAAGTAAATAAGTAAATAACCAAATAAAAGGCGCATATTTGCAAATCCTACGCAGTTTAGCATGTTAATATTGAAAAAAAACGCATACCTTTACAATAAAAGCTTGCCAATGAAGTCAAGCCCGAAACATCACACCCGGTAATAGGTGGCCATACGCACACAAAATAAACATAAGATGGCTCTTTTGTGGACACATAATTTATGACTCAGAAAGCCCAACCTTATAAATTTTTAACAGGCTTGTTGCTGGGAAGGCGTCTTAGATGCATCTAATCTTTCCTATTACAATTATTCCACAGAAGAGATGTTATAAGCCTTGACATCGAACTTACCCTCACTACAAAAAAAATGCTACGTTACATGCCGTAACTATACCTACCTTAATAAAATTACAGTTCCGTACCTGTAAAAGAAAAATGGAACCCATATAAGATCGGTATTCGCCTCTTCTTCTGTAAAGATTCTTTTTCTCAGGAACGCATGATCTTAACAATGCAATTAAATTTTAGTTACTGATACAAGTGCTTCTTTGTCGGCAGGCTGGGTGAGCGATGAAGGGCTGGTTCGACGCGTTCCGCGAGGAAGGCGGGCCGACCCTGTACGCGTACCACAACCGCACGGCGGTAGCGGCCGACATCCCGGCGCTGGCACTGGTGGTGGCCGCGCTTACGCTCTACATCGCCTTCCTCGCCGTGTTCCCTGGGATCCGGAAGGAGGTAAACCCGTAGAACTAACAAGAAACAATTAGAATACTTAGATGCTTCGGCCGTAGCAGCAGTAGCAAGAGAACTTCTTATGATCGCGTCTTCGCTCTACCTTGACGTGTTCCCTGGGATCGGGAAGGAGGTAGGCCCATAGCACTAATAAGAAACACTTAGACACTCCGGCCGTAGCAATAGTAGAAATAGAACTTCTTGTGACCCTGTTCTCGCTCTACCTTGCCTTCCTTGCCATGCTTCCTGGGATCCGGAAGGAGGTAAGCCTAATAGCAGACAATAAGGAAAATGCTGGCTTCGACTGTAGCGGGTGTAGCTATAGCGCTTTTGTGGCCTTTCTCGTGGTATACCTCGCAGCGGCTATAGTTCAGCTTCGTTCCGTTCCGCAAGGAAGGTGGGCCCACCCTGTACGCGTACCACAACCGCACGCCAGTAGCGGCTGACATCCCGGCGCTGGCGCTGGTGGTGGCCGCGCTTACGCTCTACATCGCCTTCCTCGCCGTGTTCCCTGGGATCCGAAAGGAGGTAAGCCCGTAGAACTAATAAGAAACACTTAGACACTCCGGCCGTAGCAGCAGTAGCAAGAGAACTTCTTATGACCGCGTCCTTGCTCTACCTTGCCGTGTTCCCTGGGATCCGGAAGGAGGTAAGCCCATAGCACTGAAGGCCAGTCACGGAGCACAGAGAAATTCGTGCGTTGACCTGCTGCTATCTATCTCTGTCGCACGCGTGCAGTAATATTGCCCTCACGCTCGCACAGTGCGACGCAAGAAACACTTGGATACTCCGGCCGCAACGACAGTAGTAATAGCACTTTTGTGGCCGTGCTCGCGGTCTACCTCGCCTACCTCGCTATATTTCCTGGTATTCAGAAGGAGGTAGCCCTAATAGCAGACAATAAGAGACACGCTAGCTAAAGAACAAGACCGTAGCGGCAGTAACAATGTAGATTACGAGCTCAAAGACAAAACTCAATGCTCAAAAAATTAAGTTTAATGCATAATAAACATCCCTATTGTCTAACTTTAGCAAAACGTCATTATATCTAGTCGTAGTTTTGCAGTTTGGTGATGCAGATTTTTTTTGTGTTTTCATATTTTAAATACCTACAAAATGACAGATTTTTCCTTTCATCTCTTATACTTTTTAAACTGAACAGCTTAGTAAGCGGGACTTTTGTTTTTTTAGACACATGAAATTTTAGATTAACCTTGTCTTGTTTCAGAGGTTCTCCACGTTCACCATAGTCACCCTTAGTTTATTCGTCGGTACTGTAATCCTAGGTAAGCATAATTTCATTTAACTACTAGTTGCAATGTAGCTAAGAAAACGAGTTGGGAGTGTAATAGCGGAATAATTTCCGTTGCACAGGCGGACAATCACTGAATTCCCGAAGTCTATATTATTAGGGTGCTTTGAAAGTGAGTAAGCAAACCCAAGGAATTGTAACTCTCGTTAATTGTAGGTAGTGGATAATTTTTGAAAGTCCGAGATGAATCCTAAAGCTAACGAAGAATGGAACTATCAAGCAGACAGGTACATTTAAGTGAGTTAGCATTATTGCGCTAAGTGCTAAAAGGACTCGAGTTGTCAGCTCAATATCCAAAGGGCGATTTCAAAATACCAATGCGTCGTCCTAAGTTTACTTATACATAGATTATTACCTAAATAAATTTACTTCCTAACAATATTTCTTATTCTATGAACTATATAAGAAAGTTAAGAACCACTTCATGCATTAATTAGATATTTTAGAAGTTATTAAATAAATACGTAAGATTAGATTTTCTAATAACCTGTACTTGGTTTAGTTAAAGTGATGGCTGGTAACTCTAGGTCATTTTTAACCGACTTCAAAAAAGGAGGTATTCAATTCGGCTGTATTTTTTTTTTTTTTTTTTTT